>JAZAVI010001025.1:0-34004 GCA_036326025.1 Chrosomus eos | reverse complement strand
GTGTACGAATGACGAAATGCCCAAAAAGACAGTGAATTTCCTGAAAAATCCCCAGTGCCCTAAAAAAATTTTTACAAGCTTACCGTTTTGAATCGCAAGGCAAGCAGAAGTTTTGAACATG
The DNA here is from genome assembly GCA_036326025.1 of Chrosomus eos. Taxonomy (NCBI): domain Eukaryota; kingdom Metazoa; phylum Chordata; class Actinopteri; order Cypriniformes; family Leuciscidae; genus Chrosomus; species Chrosomus eos. Next base: position 33,883 of record JAZAVI010001025.1, on the reverse strand, counting down.
GCTGGTTATGTACTTGTTTTAAAAAAATTTTTTTGGATATTTTAACCCAAAAAAGTTAGGGACTCGCTTTAAGCAATAAAGTATGAGAGGATCCATACAATGACAACAGCAATAGGTCCACAATATGTGAATATCAAGGTCTCATTTCCTGTCAGTGTGCGTACATTTAATAACATTGCAAAAACGTTTCAGCGCACTGCACCGACCTTTCAAGTGAAGAACGTTGAGGTTTAATATGATTAAGACATTTATTTATTATATTATTTATGTTTTCCCATGGTATTTGACATCCTGACATCTGACCTCTGACAAATTAAACACTCTAGTAATGAATTATAATCTTTTATTATTTAAAAATAAAATCACATATTCAGTATGAATAAAAAAGCAGGCAAATTATATTTCATACAATTATAACATTTTAACATTTTAACCATTAACATTTTGTACTGTATAATCATAATCAATGGAAGATATAACACATCTTCCACACTGTTTTAGTTTTTACAAGAGAAAATACACAATTGAGTTTAGAGTTACATTGTGTCTTTTGCATTTGATTATGTAAAAACAATTATGTTCATGAAGGACAAAATGATCAAAAATGGACAGTAAAAATGTTTTAAGTTATAATTTATAGACATAATCATAACCAATGGAAGATATAACACATCTTCCACACTGTTTTAGTTTTTACAAGAGAAAATATTTTAAAAATATATATCAGGTTTCATGCAGTACAAATAAAGCTCATATCAACAGCAGTTTGATGTTGATTTCCACAGTTATTGTCCATTCATGGTACATACTATATTATTGTAAATCCATGGCCTATTTTTTTATACAAACTAAGACAAGTGGTGTAATCATTTGATTTTATTTTAAAAATAATAAGTAAGCTTGGTAGAAATGGACTTCTTTCAAATAACTGCTAAATGTGTAATAGATGAGGTGAAAGTCAAACTTCTACCAGTTTTATTTATTAAGCTTCTAAAGGTTAAATGCGTTTGTGATACATTGTATAATTGACTGTAGTGCTTGTGTCATCAGCCTGAAACAGAACCACAGTTATAATAATACATAGATTCAAATATTTTTAATAATGAACATAAAACACAATTAGAATTTAAATTGGAAAAACCAAAACCTTTAAATTAAAACTTCATGCAGGCATTATGCAGTTTCATATTTGATCTGTAAAGGTAAATTGGCATAAAACCCACAAAGCTGAGTCTGAAAGCAATCAAATAAAGAGAAGATAAAGCAAAAGGAAAAGTCTTACCATTGATTTATCAAGCACAATATATGGCATCCCGTCTTGAGTAAACAATAAGAACGTATATGTTACATCTGCACTGAAACTTATCGACATAGCTTAGAATACTAGTGTTAAATAAAGCATGTAAATCTTACCTTTCTGCGGTCATTTGCACAACTGTGAGCCCAGAATTATGATCACCATCACTGATAAACAGTTTGAAGCTGCTAGAACTAGGGCAATTGTACGCCATGGTACTCCAATTGAATCTGCTGAGATTAAACATAACTTCTTTTTAAAAGATATTAGTGATGCAACAACGCCATGAGATTTAGATTTTCTGCAGCAAATTCAGTGGATACCTGTCCCTGGCAAATCAACTTTTTTCCCTTCTCCAAACAGTATCTCTCCACATGCGGCCACAGCGCAGTAATAAATCCCAGCATCATAGTGACTGAGGTTCTTGTTCTTGGGAAGATTGTAGACACATTTGTGCGTTGTTGAGTTCCCATCAGATCTCCTCTCACACACATCATTCCTGCGCTCCTGAGTGTAAATGATTCCTGGAGGAGATTCTCCAGATTCATGTCTGAACCAGTAGACGTTGTGTTCTCCTACACAGCTCTGAGTGACGACGACACACTGCAGACGCGCTGCAGACTCTTCTGGATGATCTGGATCTGTCTCAGGTCTCTGATGCTCTGACTCCATGCTCAGCTGTCCTGAAAAGAAACAACAGTAACATAATGCTTGTTTGACCAGACAAAATGAACAGCATGTACAGTAACATTAAAGTGAATAGTCTACTCTACCTTTAACAATGAGATCAGTGCCTTCACCAAAATCAAATGTAATATATATATATAATTAATACAATAGTATGTTCCAGAGTCTGATTCTTCTGTATTTGTGATGCTCAGATGAAAACTGCTCTTGTCTTTTGCTACAGAAAAGCGTTTATTTTTGTCAAAGCCATTTTCTAATTCGGCAGGTAAAGTTTGATATGATGAAGCGATCAGAAGGGGTTTCTCTCCGACTCTTTGTTTGACCCAAGCAATGTTTCTTGACTCTGCTGAAAAACTACAGGCGAAGTTAACACTGTCTCCAGCTTGAACAATCTTCAGACGATTCTGAGCCACGACGTCTGTGTTATCTAATCGGCCTAAAGAATGAGTAAGAGGACAGTTAGTTTTGCCTGCTGTAGTTTTGGTTTCTTAATGAAGCACAGTTAAGAAAAAAAGCTATTCATTAGCTATTCATTTAGTCTAAGTGGTCTAAATGAACATAATACGAAATAGTAACTTACACTTTGAAAAGAAGTAGAATAAAAAAATGCTGATTCATTTTGTCACAGTAACTCCAAACAGGTTAAATCATCTAGAGGGACAAAAATATTAAAATCAATTATAATTATTATTATTATATGCACTAAATTCCAAATACAATTATACAATTCTAGTTTTTCACATAATACTTAGGGAGGAAAAAAATCACAATTTTACATTATTTCACAGTATTTTAATGCAGGACAATAGCATGTTTATGTACAGTAGATATGTGATCCACTTACAAGACATTTGTCCTTGAAAGCGGTTTCACAAAATCAAAGAGAAAAGATAAATAATCCTACATTTTACAGTGCATGAAGGTAAAGAAAAATTCAAATCTTTACTTACAGACTTTCTTGAATGAAAGTTCACATTGTTGTGTCCTCTAGAAACAAGTTGCTGAAATAAATCTTCTCTTCTTCTTTCTACTGGTTGACTAAATTAATTTATTTTCATCTATGTATATTAACAAAGCTCTTTATGGATTTATTTGATTACAGTAAATGAAAAGGCTGTATTCATGAGTAAAAAATGACCATCTAATTATGTGACACATCCTATACTTAATGTAAAGTTGCAAACTGGCTGGGGCCAGTACAGATGATGTACAGGAAAGACAATCTCTGTTTAATGAAAATGACCTGCTCAAAAGACTGACGCCACCCCCTACAAGTGCATCGGAAGTGTGAAAAACAGAAAGAAAGAAAAAAACACCACATGTAACAAACTATCAGGACTTTCATCTAAAGCACACACAAATTGTGCAGACACTAATGTCCTGCAGTCCTTCTCAATAGCAACAGTCACCTACTGTGTGGTTGTTTTATTGAGTGTCACCATTGAGTAAGGTATAATGAATATCAGCACTCCTAATAGACATTACATAAGCCTGTTACCACATGTGTGAACACACATTATTGAATTTAATAAAGATCTTAATGCTTAAAACAAACCTTCGAATAGGCATTTTCATTTGCATTTTATTTTGTACTGTATTGTAGAAGTGTATTTGGACATACTCGGGTATTATAAACATATATTCATATAATCATGTGGAAAAGAAAGAACACCGTTTTGAATTCTATGGATTTACCTATTAGAACATTATTTAAATAAAATCATAGTTGTTAGTTAAAAATACAACCTCAGATGAACAACAAGACATGCCATATTACATCGTTTCATTATTCATATAACAAAAATAAAGCCAAAATGGAGAAGCCATGTGTGACAAACTAAGTACACCCTATGATTCAGTGGCTTGTAGAACCACCTATAGCAGCAGTAATTTGAAGTAATCATTTTCTATATGACTTTATCAGTCTCTTTCATCATTGTGGAAGAATTGTGGCCCACTCTTCTTTACAACGTTGATTCAGATCATTAAAGTTTGTGGATATTTGTTTATGCACAGTTCTCTTATGGTCCGGCCACAGCATTTCAATCGGGTTGAGGTCTGGACTTTGACTGGGCCAGTGCAACACCTTGATTCTTTTCTTTTTCAGCCATTCTGTTGTAGAAATGCTGGTGTTCATGCGATCATTGTCCTGTTGCATGAGCCAATTTTGGCCAAGCTTTAGATGTTGGAGAGAAGGCCTCACATTTGACTCTAGAATACTTTGGTATCCAGGGGAGTTTGTGGTCGACTCAAAGAAGACTGCAAGGTGCCCCGGTCCTGTGGCTGCAAAACAAGCCCAAATCATTAACCCTTTCACCACAGTGCTTGACTGTTGGTATGAGTTGTTTGTGCTGATATGCGGTGTTTGGTTTTCACCAAACGTGGCTCTTTGCATTATGGCCAAAAGGCTCCACTTTGGTTTCCTCTGTCCAAAGGACATTGTTCCAGAAGTCTTGCGGTTTGTTCAGATGCAACTTTGCAAACCTAAGCTGTGCTGCCATGTTCCTTTTCTGTCGGTTTGAATCGGGAATCTCGCTACAGAGACCAATCTACTTTGAGTGTAATTAAACAAGCCAATACACATTGGCATGCGATATTTGCATCTCCGTCCCCCAGTGTGAGTATAAATGAGCAGCAGGTGCATCACATATCAGCTTTTCGCTTCGGAGTTGAATGGTTCTACTGTTTCTACTCTGCAATCTACATTGAGAGAGTGTTTTTCGAGCCTCCTGTTCTTTTTGGAAAGAAGCCTCTGCTGTTGGTGTTGGTGTGACTACGCTTCAGCGGTGGTCGTGGTCTCATAAAGAGATTTAAAAAACAACAGTCCTGAGTGAGTGTACTCAGCAGGTTGTACTAAATTCATTGTTGTCATGCAGCTATTTCTCCTGAGCATTACAGCACATGAGAGAGCTAATTTTCCTAAAACAGCTTACACGGGTGTGACATTGCATCTTTTTAAAGATGTCAATCCCCCTTGTGTTCATGAATGCGGTCATTACCTGGTCTCAATTTTTACCTCAGGTGTCTGGACTTAAACCCCCACTCTGCTATTTCAGAGGCTCCTGGGGCATATGGCAGCCGTAAACGCAGTGATGCCGCTTGATTTGCTTTATAAGAGGCCACTTCAGCACTAGCTTCATGGCCGAGTCCCGAGATGGGCGAGTGCCCCTAGAACAAGTGTCCAGGCATGATATTGTCTCCACGGATGCCTCTACCACCGGCTGGGGAGCCACGCATTGGCACATCAACTGCCTCTAGTTGCTAGCAGTAGATCCTGCACTGGGCCACCTAAAAGGGCCGCTACAGGGCAAACACGTATTGGTCCATACAGACAGCACTGTGGGCGTTGCGTACATCAACCGACAAGGTGCTCTACACTCCCGTCGCATGTCGCAACTCACCCTCCATCTCCTCCTTTGGAGTCAGAAACATCTGAGGTCGCTTCATGCCATTCTTATCCCAGGCGTGCGCAATCGTGACACCGACGAGCTCTCACAACAACATGCGCTTCCAGGAGAATGCAAAATGCATCTGGAGATGCTTCAGAAATGTCTTATTGCCAGCTGTTTTACTCCCTGACCGAGGGGACACTCGGATGCACTGGAACACAGCTGGCCCCGGGGCCTACGCAAGTATGCGTTTCCCCCATTGAGTCTTCTCTCACAGACACTGTGCAAAGTCAGGGAGGTTGAGGAGCAGGTCTTGTTAGTGGCTCCTTATTGGCCCAACCAGAACTGGATCCCAGAGCTAGTACTCCTCGGGTCAGCCCCTCCCTGGCGCATTCCTCATAGGAAGGACCTGCTTTCTCAGAGACGGGGCATCCTATGGCACCTGCAACTGGAACCCCATGTCTGGTCTCTGAACGGGACTCTGAGGTTCTAGGTGACCCCCAGGAGGTAGTGAACACCATCACTTCGGCGCGAGCACTGTCTACGAGACACGCTTACGCCTTGAAGTGGAACCTGTTTGTCGAGCGGTGTTCTTCTCTCCGTGAAGACCCCCGGACTTGACCGAAAAATGCAGAAAGGCCTCGGCTTAGTGTCAGCTTGTTGCGCCAATACATGCGCTTATATTGCTCCAGTAGAGTTCCCTGATGGCCAAACCCTGTGAGTTCCTTCATCACCCGTGGCAGCCGGATAGGCTATATATATATATATATATATATATGTGTGTGTGTGTGTGTGTGTGTGTGTGTGTGTGTGTGTGTGTGTGTGTGTGTGTGTGTGTGTGTGTGTGTGTGTGTATAATGTACACTTTTATAACACTATACATGGTTTTTGTAAACATTGGATTTCTACAACATACTGTAAAATTTTCTCTCTTCTGTCAGCCACAATCCATTTTTCTGTAATTTTTCTGTTTTGGAAATGCAGACATGCAAAATAATATTTCCTATGGTCTTCCATGTTTGTCTGTAGAAGTGAAATCAGCTTTAATTTACTTCAGCGTTTCAAACTAAGAAATGGGAAAAACTATAAGTAAAAAAACTGTTCTGTGAGTAATCTGGACCTCTTCTTCACACAAAGCAATTTTCTTGAGCAATTTCTTTATTGTTCAGAAGATAATGGTATGTTTTCAATATTTTTTGCCATTTGAAAGCTGTAATAAATATCAAAATATCTAATTTCAAACAATATATAAAATTGTCATAGTTGATAAAAGATCATAAAACATGCTTTGAGAGCACCAACTTGGTTGAGACACAAGGAGCACAAATTTATAATGTTATAAAACGATGTTGGAGGTGTTTTCACTGGAGCCTGTACATATTTCTGCACCTGAAACGCTCTGATATACGGTAAGTTTTGGGCTTTAGGCCATTAATATCACAAAGCACAGACTCCTCCTCAAAGTCTTTTTTCAGATTTGACAAATCATCAGCATTTGTCCATGTGAGAACATGTGACGTGACTGTGATCATTTACTGAGTGACTGACAGGAAGAAGCTGCTCAGTACAGATAGAGAACTGCAATGGTGAACATCAGCGGAGAAACATTTACATTTTAGACATAACTGAACATTGAACAAATATATTATATATATATATATATATATATATATATATATATATATATATATATATATATATATATATATATATATATATATATATATATATATATACTGTATACACACACACACACACACACACACACACACACACACACACACACACACACACACACATTCCTGTATATGTATCAAGGTGAGGACCGAGTCATTTAACCTGAAAAGTGAGGACCACCATTTCTGCTACAATTACAGGTAAATATATATTATATTTCAACACTAGATATGTCCATAATTCAGGTTTTTACCTCAGCTTCTTAAAAAAACAAAGGAAAAGAACCAGCATTTTACCAGCAGAGTGAGGACATTTTCATGGGGGCGCTATTGAGTTCATTTCTGACTGAATTATTTTAACTACCTTATTTTTTAGCTTGCATTTATTGTTTGCTATTTTATGTTTTAGTGTGGACAGCTCCAAGTCATTATTCAACTGAAATAACCTCCAGCTGAATAATGACTTCTAGAGCTTCTTTACTGCTGCATTAAATTATATTTACATAATTGATAATTTTCTGTAAAGCTGCTTAGAAAAAACTGTATTGTGTAAAGCACTATATAAAGGTGACTTAATTAATGCAAGTTTCAGAATGAGGTATATAAACAGTCTACCTAAACAGAAATGTTCAATTGTTCCATTTATTTATCCAATTAGATTAACCAAATTTTAGCATAATAATAATAATAATATACGTAATGATCTAAAAGCTACAAATAAAACTGCAAGAGATGACATCTCCAGTGACCAGCTCTACATTTATTTATTTTTTAAGATAGTTACACCAAAAATAATGTCTTCGGATAAGGTCAACAGACCTGGACGGCAAGCTTTCAAAACATGATTTTCCGTGCAGCAGACTTTCTTTTTAGAGTTACTATTGAATTATAAACAAAGTTTTTGATGTCTCTCCACGATCTTTCCTTCAGGGCTCTGTCCGCTTCTAGGCACCTCATGCACTCCAGTTTTCCAGGAACCCTGCGCTCTGCCATGAACTTTCCTAGGTGTTTGTTCACTGCTCTTCTCTCCTCTTCACTCCATGGTCTCTTCAGGATTATCCTGGATGTCTCTACAAATAACAAATACAATGTAGATTGTGTAAACTTTAAAACAGAGACCAAAATGTAGGTTTCTTAAACTGCTTTTGCTTGCTCAGTCACAGAAAGTCCCCAAATGTAACATTTGTCCCTAATGTGTTCATTATGACACAGAGCGAATGGATTTTTGATTAAAGACAATATGACATGAGCAATCAAATTTGCCTTGATATTTTGCCATATAAGAGGTCTTTGTACCATTAAAACATACTGCAAGTTTTATAGCTTAAAATAAAGATTAAAAAAAGCCATGTCATGACCCCTTTAATATTTACGATAGTATAGTAGGGGTGTAAAAATAGTGTATCATGGTTTAAAAAATGTGCGGTGCTATGGCGAGTGGGCGCTTTTTTTTAAATTATTTAATTGTTTGTTCAACACAAGGAGCTCAAAATAGATTGTATACTAGAATTTAAAGTGCTCTGTTAAGTTTGGCTGAAACGGCAATAACTGAAACTACGTAACAATGTAATGTAAAGAGCAGCAGGATTCTGGGAAAGACCCGCCTTTACAGCACTTGTGTCTCTGGTTTCAAAGCAGAAACTGCCTGAAATGTCAAAGTAATGGAAAATTAGGCTAAACACAGAGAACAGATAAGAGAGAGCAATTGACCCTTCGCAAAGACCCGCCTCCTTAGTTACTGTCGCTATGTTCCGACAAGCTACGCCGCTCTCATGTTCTCACGCAGTGAAAAATACATCGCGGAGCAGAGAGGAGACTGACAACACGCGGACAGACAGGACAGACCAGGTTACTTTTCGGTTACTTTTGATATTAAACATATTAAACAAAGTCTCAGCTTTCAAATGTGGTCATTTTTTGAAAGAAATTTAAACAATAAATACCGTTTTGGGGCTCTTTAATGTGCCGTGACAGATCGCTGTAGAGCATCCGTCAAAGCTGCTCGTGATCCGATCATCTCTTCCTTCTAGTTCATTTATAGCATCAAATAAACATGAACGAACATAAGAAGTAATGTTGTTTTAACCGCGGAAAGGCGTCAGTATATTCATTTTACCAAGTTCAAATCCTCCTAACTCTACTGGCTGCTTTTTCGGACAAAATGGCGGATGGCGAAGTATGATTGGTTAGAACACCTGTCAATCAAGCTCCACGCGAAGGGTCAATTGATTCACCTTTATGACTACATTTAATTGTCATGAAACAGCCTATATGTGCTGAATCAAAAAGTTTAATCTATAAATGTTTTTTTTAAAACGGAGTCGTAATAAGAATGAACCACTTTGTAAACCGTGAGTTCAGTATTGTATACTGTACCGAATCATGAGATGTGTTTTTTAGGGAAGGACTACATGCCTGCACACATATATTCAAACGTGCATATATACCTATAGAAGAACCCTTAATACACATGTGCACGCCCTCAGCGTTCCCACAGGCTCGCGTTTTTAAAGTTTGCATAGAGAGAACTCAAGAGTTTTCTGTTAAAACGGTGTGTGTTAGCGGCCGCTAAGTTAATAACTAATGATCGTTGCGACGGAAGTGAATCAATCAAAACTAACTTTATCTGGACAATAACTTTATTCTAGATCTGCTGTAAAGCCTAAACACTCTGTTACTGTAATCTCCTGTTATCACTGTAAAGCTGCTGTCAAACTCTATAGTGTTAAAAGCGCTATATAAATGAAGATGACTTGACTAATGTTATACTCTTACTGTATAGTCAAATAATTGTTCTAATAATCATTAGATTAATCAATTATCAAAATAATTGTTAGTTGCAGCCGTATTGCTGAGTGATGACAGCAGGTTTCCCTCTGTTTCACCTTCACCTAATCTGAACCCTGTAGCTTTGTCCTGCTTTCTGGGAGATAAAGGACTCTCCAAATCATGCAATTTATCTTATGTCTTTAAATAGCTAGATTTTACTTGCATGTAAACTCTGTAAAGTTGATTTAAAACAATGTTTGTGAAAAGCTCTCTACAAATACAACTTACGACTTACAATAATAATAAACTCTGGTGCTACTCTTTTGCTAAGATTTATGAAACTTACCTATTAGTTTCACGCTCTTAGTCCGTTTTTCTGCACTTTTCTTCTTCGGTGAGGGCCTTGTGGCCCGGCTTGTTTCCTGGCTGTGATCTGTCACAGACAAGCATTAGTACCTGTTATTGTAAGTGTTTACAGTAAAATCTGACTACTAAAACCTGACAGAGTTCCCAACTGTACGCAGCAGACTATCCTTGAACATTACAATACAGCTATAGGGGAGATGATCACCGGAGTGTCACCGAAGAACATTGCAAGGTCTTCTAGTGTGCCTTCCAACCATAGTGTTTTACAAATCCTTATCCTCAAATGTTACGCATTAAGCTATATGAAATAAAAACTAGAGAAAATTTTTAAATGATCAACTTTACTGTAACATATCCTTGATTAGTAAATAGCTGGTTAAAATATGAACATCAACCATTAGGGTCCTATAACTAAAGGAAGGTGTTCGTAAATTATTATTTTGTCTTGATGAAAAACACTTTTTGACTCACCATCTACATCAGAAACCCCATCCGAACTGCATTGGGCAGGAGATTTTTGAGGGGAAAAGAGGTCAGGACATCCGTCTGAAAAACAAAATTGAAACCCTGATCTTCTGCAGTGTAAGAAAGACATACAGAAAACACTGGCTGTATCTGTAAAAAGAGACGATATTTTCTCAGATGATCCAAGCCCCATTTCAACAGATTAAACAACCACAAATGTGTGAACACCATCATTTGATGGACTGTTAGATTAACTTTTTACAAATTGTATTCATACAGTAATTTAATGTACATTACATGCACAGATAGCGCTTACACAGATACACACAGGAGCATTTAAAAGCAGTGTCTATCAGCGGATCCGTCTATCAGCAGATATATAGGGATACGCTGATAGCAACTGTCTATTTACAACATGTTTTGGAAGCGCTGATTAGTGTTGGGCGATATGCTCCATTTTCATATCGTCCTATCGTCAGCCTGTGAGATCAGCGATATACGATATTATCGTGAGGGGGCGGGGCTTACTTATTTGATTATTAACTTGATTATTTACTCATTAATGTGCTTTTTATTACTTCATTTTATATACGATAATATTTTTCGATTTTGCTAGCAAAGATGGAGTGTTTATTACTAGGCTAGATCAGGTTATTTCCCTGTATAATGAGGTAAAAAAAGATCCTAATCATTTTTGTATCCAACTCGGAGTATTTCAACATGTCAGCGGGAAATTTACGGACACACATTATCCTCTCATGCTGTTACAGATGCAGCATTGACTGTAGCCTACTTCTGCGCGAGATGAAAACACGTTTTAATAATTTCATGGGTCAGAAAGAGTCGGAGTTTGCGATATACGTCCTCCTATGCTCTCTCTGTCTGGATGCACTTCACATGCGCACTTCAATAAGCACAAAGAACGTGGATTAATGTGTTTAAAATGCCGGGGGAAATCAGAGCCTAGGGGCAAAAATCAGCTGAGTCGATCAGTTTATACTTATGCCTTGACTCCGATAAAGGAAAACGGGTTAATACGTTTACATGACCACATGCATTGTCAGTTTCTTCAGCATAATCGGGTTAAGAACGCGCTCATTCCCTGAAAGTGAAAGTTTGGCATCTGTCGCTGCATTAACGCTGCATTCTCTGCATCGTCAGACGACGATGAATATAACGGTATAGCAACTATTTACTGGCTTAATATTTCTCTTGTGGACTTACATTAATGACAGGGAAAAAATTTGAAGAATATTTCTTGTTAAACAAGTGTTCAAAGCTGCTTTTGATTTTCACAGATGGCAGAGTTATGTTGTGTTCGTGAACTAAAGACGGTTATCAGGCCTATATCATTATTTAGTAATTGTATTGTTTTTTGAGTTATTAGGGTCATTAAACGTTTTGTTAATTTGCTATGTAAACAAAATACTGACGAACAACGATGCCGTTTTCATCTAGGATATGTATAAGAATAATTTGTCTGTTAAAACAAGCACTCTTGATAATTTGTGAATGGATCACCTTTAAATTCAGTTTTGATGTGGGATGTAGTTTTTCAGTCTGTTTTAAAAACATTTTTAAAAAATGTTTTAAATGCGCATGTCGGTGCTGTCGTTAGGCTATGTGGTGATGCCGTTATTAATTTAGGCAAGGCAAATTAATTGTAGTTCCTAATATTAATTTAATAACAATACTAGCTTTATAATAATAATAATTTAATACGTTAATGGTAAAACCAGCCAATTATCGTATTGATATCGTCAAATGCATCTGTCATCTGCGATCTCAGACTATCGTCGATACACGATACTATCGTCTATCGGCACAACCCTAGCGCTGATCATTGCAGCCAATCACAGATATGAGGAGCTTGTAAACACACAGTGGCCAATCAGAGGCGTTTAAGAATCCGCTCAACGCGTCACTTTTGTAAAATTTCAGTACCCACTTGGTACTGAAGTAGTATCTAACAATGCCTAAATCTGTATGGTTTATGTGTACTAGGGGTGTAACGATACACATATTCATATCGAACCGTTCGGTACGAGGCTTTCGGTTCGGTAATCGGTACGCATTACAAAACAAACGGTTCGTTGGACCATTTTTCCTGCCGACATTTTGTTATTTCAAATGTAGGCGCGACCACATTGCCCAACATCAAATGTCAAACGTAATGAAAGCGGAACGAAACTGCGCTACCCGTTATTTTGTGTTTCATGGACCGTTTATGAGTTTGGATCAATGCAGCGCGAGCCGATCTTGATTAAGCAGCACTGTTACTACACACCGCAAAGAGATCCAGTTAAGAAAGCATTTGAATTCGCCACTGTGACTGAAGTAATAACATCGCTGCGCGATCTAGTGAGAAGCATCACATTCTCCGTTATTACCGGATCAAACAGCGCTGACGTGGAAACCAGGAAGAGACATTGTTCCATGAATGAACTATTCAGTGTCCACAGATCATCATCATTCATCATGGGTTTACTGTAGTAACACTCACTGTAACCATGGAGGTTTGGCAGGAATAGTAGGCTATAATGCTTTCAAGTAACGTTACATTGGTTTTATTTCGGCATTATGAATAAAATTGCTGCCCTCAAATGTTAATCTGAAACTACTATAATATTACATTTCTTTTTTTTTTTTAAGGAGCAAGGAGCTGTTTTTGTTTTATATGCTCAAAAGAAGAGTCAAGTATGGCTCCATCATTGCTCAAAGTAAAAAATTATCATTTATGTTAGTTTTAATAAATAAATAAATTTAATCAAGGAAATTCATCTGGCATTTCTTTCTTTTTGCTGTATCGAAAACGTACCGAACCGTGACACCAGTGTATCGTATCGAACCAAACTGTGAATTTTGTGAACCGTTACACCCCTAATGTGTACCCATCTCAAATCTACTAAAATAAGATGAAGAAAAAGTGATAAGAACTGCAGTACATACAGTATACTTGAGTAAAGCTACTTTTAACTAATGCTGTGACTATGAAAAGGCAGGAGTTTTTGTAGATTTAATGAAAAACACTATTTAGGTAGTAGGTCATAGTGGTGGTTTTGTATTGAACAATTTTACTGGGAGGTGCTTTAAACAACAAACTTTACAACTGTTTATATAGACAAGTTTAAAATGTAAAATTTAAATCTTACCCTCATCGACTTCTCTTCCTCTCTTGGCTCGTCCTTTTTTTGTTTGTCTCTGTAAAACAGAAGTTGATGTGGGACATTCACCTATAAAAGATTAAAAACAATCAAATATTAGTTCTTGACTGTCCAAAAGTCATAAGTACATACTTTTGATTAAAAGAGCTATAAATAATACATTTTACCTACAGTTGTCAGTTGTTGCCTTTACACTATTTTTACTACCAGAAATTACATGCCCAAGTGTTCCTTTATCAAGTCAAAAACATTCTTAAACAAATCCTACTCCAGTTAAAATTATTAAGCATATAGCAGAAAGACTGCTAATTTTGTTTGGATTTTTTAAACATAGTTGCATATTTAAACACGACCACTGGAAACTGGTGAATTCATTTAATTAATTATTGCATCGGTATAGTAAAGTGTTACTCAACTTTCTACCATCTCTACTGTAGCCTACATGTACTGTACTGTAGCTGGCCTAACAGCCATGAGTAGCGAGTAGTCAAAAGATTGTGTATGCACATACCTGTGTTGACTTTCTTTCCGTCACTTGCTGGACACCAGCAGGACACTTGTGTGGACACACAAATTGAAAAATGTTATATTAATTTCAACAAAATAATTCCAGTCACAGGCTACAATAAGCAGTGGTCTATACAGCACTACTAGACAGTAATGTTTGTTAGCATTCAGTTATATGACAATAAAGACCTTAAGTATAGTGATACACTACATTAAAAATTGCAAACATGTATAACTTAATCTGTATAATTGACAACGTACCAATCATTTGGTCATAGAGAAGCTGATTCAAAGATATTAAAGACCCTCCGACTTCTGCTGTTCAAGTTCACTCGTCATTAGTAATTATGTAGTTTATAACGTTTTCTACTCGTTTTAATTTGTTCTTAAAACTTACTATAGGCTATTTATATGTAAATTATTACATTATATACATGAATTAGCCACCAGCGCGATGTCTCCCGCCCCCTCCCCCATCCCGAACTTGCACGCGTTAAACTAGAGGACGAGGCCTGAGATCATGAGATCGTCGACCTGCACTCAGCCTCCCCTCCCCCATCCCGAACACGAACCTGAGATCGTCGACCTGCACTCAGCCTCCCCTCCCCATCACGAACCTGAGATCGTCGACCTGCACTCAGCCTCCCCTCCCCCATCACGAACCTGAGATCGTAGACCTGCACACAGCCTCCCCTCCCCATCACGAACCTGAGATCGTCGACCTGCACTCAGCCTCCCCTCCCCCATCCCGAACACGAACCTGAGATCGTAGACCTGCACACAGCCTCCCCTCCCCCATCACGAACCTGAGATCGTCGACCTGCACTCAGCCTCCCCTCCCCCATCACGAACCTGAGATCGTCGACCTGCACTCAGCCTCCCCTCCCCCATCACGAACCTGAGATCGTCGACCTGCACTCAGCCTCCCCTCCCCCATCACGAACCTGAGATCGTAGACCTGCACACAGCCTCCCCTCCCCCATCCCGAACACGAACTTGCACGCGCTAGACGGCTAGAGACTCTGTTAAAGGACGAGGCCTGAGATCGTAGGCCTGCACCCAGGCTCCCCTCCCCCACCCCAATCACGACAGTTCCGAAGAAAAGAAATGTCAGGGATCATAAAATCATACCTGCGCTGTAAATGTTTGTGAGAATATATATATTAATATGCGCAATTCGGCAAACTGTGCATATAGCGCGATCTCTAACAAATAATCCCCCCCACCCACCCAATCACGACAGTAAAAAAAAAATATATAAATCTTAAAGATCATAAAATCTTACCTTCACTGTAAAGCTTGCGCATCGATTGTGATGAGATCATAGTCGCTCCATTCTTCTCTTGAACCGGGCCAGGTCACTGCTGCTGCTCTCATCCATCATCATCACTCTTTACCAGAAGCACCACGAGCGAAAGTGCAGGTGGAGTGCAAGGGGCGTGGCCATCAATTAAGAACGATAGTTTTGGGCGCTGAAACCAGCTCAGAGTTGTTGGTGTGGGGGGTTTTAAGTTTTTTTTTAAGGCAGCTCAAATAAGTGTTCCTCAAAGACAATATTCCCCAGTATTACATTTAATATTAATAATTAAATAATTAATTTAATTAAATAGTAACTATATTAAATTAACATTTATTACTGCAGTTATCCGTAAATTAATTAACAAACCAAAATTCCTCTCTCTTAAAAGTAGAATTTAACAATGCACCTACATTTTAACTATGTACATCCGTAGTGAAGTACTAGTGAAGATATTTTCTTTAGTAAAAGTTCCACAGTGTAATAAAACTATGTTGTAAGGCCTGCATTTACATTTTAACTTAAGTAAAAATACAGTTTAAGCAGAAAAGTATAAGCAGAAAAATATACTTTCAACCAAAAGTATATTCATTATGCACTAATTAAACTACTGGATTGATGCATTAATTAAAATAATTTTTAAATCCCAGATTGTAAAGGTGGAGCTAATTTGAATTATGCTATATTGCTATACTATTACTTTCTGTCACTAATGTTTATATTATGTAAATATTTTGTATCCATGATAGTACACTTACCATGAATAAAACATGGTCCGTGGTGAGGATGCTAAGGTTCATTGCATGGGCTCACTGGGTTACTAGTTTGTAGGCTAATATAAAGCTAACTAAAATACAAAGCAACATAGATGTACACTTAGCCGTTACAGCTACTGTGTAAGCACAGAGACTCTTATAAGATCCAACTACTCACTCATGTGAGTGACTAAAAGATAGAAATGGGACCCACAGCTTTCATTGCACAGGGTAGGCTTGAACATACAGGACACTATGAGACTATAGACAAACCATGATCTTTTCCTAAACTTTACCAAGTAGTTTGTGTGCCTAAATCTAACCAATTATTTGTTTATGCATAAACCTAACCTAAGTAAACCTAACCAAAGTAGTTCATTGACAGTAATTTTTCAGGCAAACTGCACTGATATATTAGTTAGAAAAATGTTAATTTGATTGTGAAGACTGCCAGAAAAGGGGGTTTAATCAAAGTACATCAATCATTAAAAGTTAAAATGTCATCATGGACCATGTATTTAGCCCCCATGTAATAAATTACACATGGACAAAAGGACTAACCCTAACCCTAACCCAAAAGGACTAACCCTAACCCAAAAGGACTGATCTTAACCTAACCCAAAATGACTAACCCTAACCCTAACCCAAAAGGACCAATCCTAACCCAAAAGGACTAACCTTAACCTAACCCAAAAGGACTAACCCTAACCCAAAAGGACTGATCTTAACCTAACCCAAAATAACTAACCCTAACCCAAAATGACTAACCCTAACCCAAAAGGACTAACCTAAACCTAACCCAAAAGGACTAACCCTAACCCAAAAGTACTGATCTTAACCTAACCCAAAATGACTAACCCTAACACAAAAGGACTAACATTAACCTAACCCAAAAGGACTAACCCTAACCCAAAAGTACTGATCTTAACCTAACCCAAAATGACTAACCCTAACCCAAAAGGACTAACCTAAACCTAACCCAAAAGGACTAACCCTAACCCAAAAGTACTGATCTTAACCTAACCCAAAATGACTAACCCTAACACAAAAGGACTAACATTAACCTAACCCAAAAGGACTAACCCTAACCCAAAAGTACTGATCTTAACCTAACCCAAAATGACTAACCCTAACACAAAAGGACTAACCCTAACCCTAATTTGACTTGGTTCAGTATGGGCATGAGACACAGAAGCGTATGCGAGTGATTCTTGCATACCAGCTAGAAAAAACGTTCCCCTCATTCTAGAGACGCATTCTTAATATGACACTCAGGAGACCCCAGAGACAATCATCATTTGAAGTTAAAAGCTGGTCAGATCATTCTAGAACAATACAGGTAATATGAAAAACTTAAAGTTCCCCTGTAGTCAATAATTGTATCCCTTAAAGGGATAGTTCACCCAAAAATGAAAATTACCCCATGATTTAATCACTCTAATCACTCTTAGTTATATTAATTATGTTTTTTATTTAACTTAAAATGTTTTAGTTTGTTCACCCAAAAATGAAAATTACCCCATGATTTAATCACTCTAATCACTCTTAGTTATATTAATTATGTTTTTTATTTAACTTAAAATGTTTTAGTTTGTAACGTGTTAAATATGAATATTTTTCTTGCACAAACTCATCGCTTTGTTCAGAAGGCCTTTATTAACCTTTATTAAGAAGCACTTTTATGATGGACAGATGCACTTTTATGGACTTTAAGACAGAAACAGCCATTCACTGCCATTATAAAGCTTGGAAGAGCCAGAACATTTATTAATATGACTCAGATTGTATTCGTCTGAAAGAAGTCATCATGGGGTAATTTACATTTTTGGTTGAACTATCCCTTTAAAACTCATCTTTGATCACCAAAATAACATATTTAAAAGTTTTTTCCTGTGAAATAAATTTCTTAATGTCTTAAAATATCTTGAATGTAACTCTACACAGTGCTATGAATGCGCAAATTAGCCCCGTCTCCACTCATTCACACGAGCTCAGAGATCCACTTGCCTCAACTTTACTATAGTAAACGCTGCACAATTGTATCGCTCTTTAAAACATAAAGATTAATCTTTAATATGATTAGCCTTTTGACTAAACAGCCAATAAAATGTTGCTAATGTTACACAAACCATGTTCCCATTTGTCATCTCAGAGTCAGACAGCTCCCTTCTAACAATCAGCATCATTAAAAACGCTTTGAACATCTCAGAACATCAGTGGAGAAAGGCATATAGTTCATCATAATATACAGCATATACATAATTCGCCCACTATATTGCCAAATGTTCCTAATTTTTCATATCAACAGAAAAATATACTGGATAACCTGGCTTCTCTTGAGACTCGGCTGCTTCAGATAATAGTTAATGATATGCTAAAGCCCCCCTTGTGACACGAAGGTAGTTTGTGACGTCAGAAACACCAGCAATTTCAAACCGTGTTTTTGAGACTGCAGTTTTAAGGAGAAAATACTCAGCAATGCTGTTGACTTATGAATTTACACATGGTTTGTCTTAAAGCATATTAAAAACACCACATAGACACATTATGAACAACATTAAAAGCTGGATTTACACCACAGAAGGACTTTAATAGTGAGTCGGGTAATAACAGAGTCAGGGTGCTGTTGCTTCATGACGATATCCTGATCAGCTAGCTGTTGCAGTGCTGTGCTCACACAGGCTTGAGACGGGGAGTAAACATTCACCAGCATGAACAAGGAAAACTCTTGCAGTTTACTCTGCAGAAAACTCTTCCTCTAAAAAGGCTTGCAGTTAATGAAGAGGGCTTCTAATTTAGAACTGCACATTTTTCCAAAATTGTATACCTGTGCACCAAACTTTGCTAAACATAATAGACTATGTGCACGTTAGCATATGCTACTTCCGGCTGCGAAACCGATATGGGGTGTCTAGTCAGATTATGTATATTTCTCCAGATGTCTTGGACATTAACCGAAGATTTCAGTCGATATTATAATATAATATTAGAGTCGATGATGTTCATCGACTGGTTAGTGATTTTTCTCCAGCTCCCCAGAGCAAGAGAGAGAAAGGGGTTTAAATATCACATCTCTCAGTATGTCATACAGGGAGTACACATGTAATACAGGGAGTAAAGGTATCCGACGTTGGGAAAGGGAACTAAAAAAAGTCCTCGCTCTAGACTAGGTACTGAAAGAGTTATAGGAACTTAGTCCGGTCGGAACACGCGAAAAAAATGGTTATAGGAAGGTTCTAAGCACTGCAAAAGTCCCTCCGGACGGAAAGCGGCTATAGACACCGTGAGTAGTGACTTTTCCCTTGTCAGTGGTTTAAAATATGTAGTTGGATTGTTTCATGTAACTTAGTTCTTCTCCCTCGCTGTGTTTTGGCTTTGCTATGTGGGGATTAATGTGCTGGTTACGTTCGTGAGACAGCTGATTAGTACTCTTGTCATTGACCGGAAAACAGTAACGTTACAGGAATCACCAACCCGTCGATCGCGGTCGACAAGTCGATCTTGGAAGCATTTTAAGTCGATCACGAAGAGTTTTCAAAATCAGAGAAAAAAGCCTATTGTGTGTAGTAAATGGTGTTCTAATCCATGTTGCTGTTACAATCACGTCATTTTTGCGGCGCGCACCTTTGGGCTCATGCGGACCCGTCGAGTTAAACAAGGCTTTACGCTTTAACCATTAAACCAGCTCAGCCACAGTAAGTTTTTTTATGTTTTAGGTCCATTGCGAACGATTAAACTAAGTTAACGCCGGTCCACTGATGTAAACAAGACGGCAACCGGAAACGAAGTACCCAACGTCCGCCCTCAAGCCGGAAGTTAGCATTTTTCTCGTGCACAGAGCGAATTCAGGAAATTATTGTTTTTGTTGGCAAGGAAACGTATATTCACCAGGTGAATATTCAGCAATAAAGCCTGTCTGTGTAAAAAGTGTGTAAAAATGTCTCTGATTTCCCCTGAGTGTGTATGTGAAGTTTTAGCTTAAAATGCCCCACAGATATTTTTTTAGCATGTTAAAAAGAAAAGTTTTTGCGTGTCCCTTTAAATCCAAACGAGCTTCTGCTCCCAGAGGGCGGAGCTTCAAGCGCTCGTGTGGTGGGTGTGTGTGTTAGCAGCTCCGATTACCTCACACAGACATGCACTGAACATTTCAAAAACGTTTAGCCTTTTATGTTCAAACCAGACAAAGATGGAGAGACTGAAGAAGAAGTGACGACATGTAGAAGCAACAGGGACATTTCTGAATGGTTAGTTGATGAATTTATATAGTTTATGTGTAGTTTATCTTCTAGTCATTGATTAGCATATTCTGTCATGATAATCTATAAATCGTGTTCATGGGGGAGGGGTTTCTAGGGTTGGTGATGTCACTAACTCTGGAGGAAGTCTGTGTAGTTCCTTCCAGACATTTGTTGTAGTGCTAAAAAGGAATTTCTTTAAAAACATATATCTCCATTTGCTTTGAACTTTGTAAATTTGAAGATGTTGTTTATGCTCAAATATTACACACTAACTAAAAGTAAAAAAAAAAAAAAAAAGAAATCATACTGAACCACCCCTTTAATAATCAAAAAACCGACAGTCAAATAGCACATTAAAGAAAGTTGTTTTGCCATTATTGTGGCGATGTTAATAGGCAAAAAAAGCAGCTAGCTAGAGCCCGCCGGCGCCGCTCAGAGAGTTTTCCTGTCGGAACCCCTAGCAACCATAGCAACCAATAACGTTCCGGAGGGAGGCTTTCTACAATTTCCTTCAACAGTTCCATTTTATTCGGAAAACAAATTAAACACACACACCAGTCAACAATAAATCCAATTTATATTAATATATTTTCTTAAATAGCCTACATTTTAATAATAAAAATAAACTAAAAATTTATTTTTATCAAACTTGCCTGGGTGGGCCAGTGAGTAATGTGGGCGGGCCAGTGCCGCCCTGGCCCAATACTGGCTACGCCCCTGGTTTACGCTGGTAAAAGTTATTGGACAAAAGTGACTAAAGATAGGACCAACAATAAAAACTGAGGAGCTCCAAACCAAGGTACCCATCTGTGACATAATGTTTGCCAAATTATCATGCCTTAAGTCAAAACAAGTCGTTTAAATAGGGAACAGCTGAAGTAATGAAACATTATCTGGAATTAATTATAACAAACATAGATCTGAATTGTATTACAATAGTCTTGTATGACAATTTTCAGAGGTTTGTTTAAATTCAGAGCTGTTAAAACATTGATAATGTTCTGTAATCCTTGTTAATAAATCATACCTCTATGAAAACTTACCATGGATTTACTGCAGTAATATTGTAACCATCACTATAGTAAACACAACTATGATAATGATTAACCACGGTTTTACTACATCATTACTGTAGTATCCAAGGGAACTTGGTTTTAGTAGTAACCATGAAATATTATCTCAATAATATATATGGTTAACTCTTGTAGTTATATATGGTTTATATTTAATCATTTTTAAAGGGTATGCTAATCAAAGAAAACTGTAAATATGTTTTTGCAGAACATTATAATGTTACTGTGAAATTGACCTTTGACCTTTTGAGAAATTCAGTCAATTATCAAACAAATTCTTGAGGTATGGGCCAAAAAGTTTTTTGTGAGGTCACCTTTGGCCTTTGACCACAAATTCTAATCATTTTGTCTAGTTGGACATTTTTCCAGATTAAATGAAATTCTTTCCAATGTTCCTGATCTACCACATTTACAAGAATGGGAAGTTATAGTGATCTTGACCTTTGACCAACAAAATCTAATCACTTTATCTTTGCATCTATGTGAACATTTGTGCCAAATGTGAAGAAATTCCTATAAGCCGTTCCTGAGTTATTGTGTTCACAAGTTGAATTACAGCCAAAGTCATGTTTTGTGAGATCACAGTGAACTTGACCTTTGATCTCCAAATTCTATTCAGTTAATCCTTGATTCCAAGAGAACATTTGTAAGAAATTTGAAGAAATTCCCTCAAGGCGTTCCTGAGATATCGCTTCGACTATATATGCGGCGCAGTGAACATGGAAAAACAATAGGGGGCGATAGAGAGCAAACCGTGTGTGTATGCAGAGGGTCATACACACACTTTTTTTCTCATTTTTCTATCTATCTGAGGACCTCTCTGAAACATTGAGAGAAGCCTTTAAATAGCCAATGGAGGCCATTGCAGTGAAAACAAAGTGAGGACCGGCCTAAATGTCCTCACTTTGCAAAAAGGTCCTCACTCCAAAGGTTAAAAACTCACACTGGTCCTCACAAAGATAGCCATGCAAACACACACACACACACACACACACACACACACACACACACACACACACACACAATATATATATTTCAATTTAAAAAAAATATCTGCAAAATATGTTTATATATAGAGTGCACACTGCAGCTAATTTACTTACAAAGAGTTGCCTGTATTAAATAACTTAATAAATAGAGAGGTTTAGTTTGTGTGCACAGATGTTTTTGTGCACCTCTTTGGTATGCAAACTTTTGCATGATAATGCAGAGTGTGGTTTAAGCATTTTTCCAACCACAGGACTGACCTAGTGTGTTTTCACACCTTTATATGAATCAAAACCACGCGCGCATCATTCACAGGCAGTTCATTACTTCACCTCACACTGGTGGAGAAAACAAAAGCCTATCGATGCTTACTGCGCGGCGACAAAAACATATATAAATAGTAACAGCTTATCCTGACACAATATAAACAATTACCACAGTATGTATACACATATAAATATATATATATATATATATACTATTTTAAATTAATTTAAATGTGTTTATATACTATAAAAAATTAAGTATATAAACCAGAATGAATAGAGAGTCTCCGCAACAGCGATAGATTGAAGAACGCGTCCGAGTCCCGAAAAATTCGGGACAGTCCCGAAATCTAAGCTGTTGTCCCGAATCCGGCCCTAATTGTCCCGAAAATTATACTAAAGCAAAATCTTGAGTAGTTATTGTCTGATTAAATATTAAAAACTGTCGGTGGAGGTTGAGTCGGACCCTGCCGGCGGCTCATTGGCTGCAGCATCTTTTCTGTTTCTTTTTTTGAAGTTCTACAAAGATGTAGGCGCGAATTTAGATATACATTGAAAAGCAAATTTTCATTAATTCGTTTCGTTGACATGGCTGGTGTACCGGAGCCACAACACGTCGTTTTTTAGTGGCAGACTAAAGACTAAAGACAGACTGTTGATCTTTGAAAAAAAAAAGTTTGGTTCAGGTTTGAAATTCATTGTCTTTTATTATAGGCTATGTTGTCTAATATCATAGTAGGCCATACCCATAAACACCCCCTAGATCTCTTATTTAAAGGCACACTATGCAAGATTTGTACCTTAATATGACAGCTTCAAATGGGGTATCAGGCCGTGAGTGCAAAGACGCTCTGCGTGAGTGGTATTTATGACAGTAACGTTAAATACAAGTACTCCACAGAGACTCTAGGGGTCGCTGTTTGACAAAAAACGGAATTCCTGCATAGTGTGCCTTTAAGCACTGTGTGATTTCTGAATATCTACAGTCTAATGCACTAAAGCCTCACACAGTTTTCACACAATTTTCCTGGTCTCATGGTGGAGTTTTTTTTTTCCACATGTGTCCACTACAGGGACATCTTGAGCCATTTATCAGAAATATTGGGTAGCGTCACATTTGTTCAGGTATGTAGACTAATGCTATCCAATTTCTAGATATGATTGATAACATTTCAAATGACCTACTACTTACTAATGTAGTCTAACTAAGTCAGCATGAGTAAAATGGACACAATTGTGACATATAATGTACGTACCACGGACAGGGAATTCTGCTTCTTTACTGCTTCTCAACTTCAGACTTTTTCAACATCAGTCGATCTAAAATTGATGCCCCACCAATCAATATGCTGTATGTTAGCATGTGTTGGTCAAAAATATAGTGAAAAAGGTTGATGCAGACATCCCAGGCTTCCATGAAGGTTTCTTTAAATTACATTATTGTCAAACAGTTCATTTATAATTTGACAGATAATTTAAGATAAAACGTAGACATGGAATACTGTTTAAAGCGTGAGTGTAGGCTACTTAAGAGCTTAAAATATTTATTAGTTTAATCAATTAAAGCACACCAAGAGTCACATTAAGTAGTTTTTTTTTTTTTACAATAAAGAATTTATTGATTCCTTGCATGAGCACATATTGAATTATCTGATGTGTTTCCCCCTGGGTCTTCTTGAAGTGGGGGGCTTTTGTTGAAAGCTCAACGCAGCATAATTCAAAGCATCTCTGTCTTCATCCTAGAACAGCAATTTTGATTTATTCAGAATTGCATGTGAAGACATTTAAATTGAATTATATACATATGGCATAAAAGCACATGAAATATTAAACTGCTTACCATTAAGTGACTATTCTGAATGTTCTGAGTCCCATCTTGAAATGCAATAAGAATAGGAACACATGACTGCATGGTCATTTTAAATATGTTGATTTGACTGTTCAGACGTACATATTAGAGAAGTGATATACAGTAATTCCTACCTTTTCGTCGATGTTTGTACAACTGTGCACCCAGAATTATGATCACAATCACTGATAAACAGTTTGAAGCTGCAAGAACTAGGGCAATACTCCATGTATCTGCAGAGATTAAACATAACTTCTTTTTCAAATAAATGAAGTGATGCAACAACATCATGAGATTTAGATTTTCAGTTGCAAATTCAGTGGATACCTGTCCTTGGCAAATCAACTTTTTTCCCTTCTCCAAACAGTATCTCTCCACATGCGGCCACAGCGCAGTAATAAATCCCAGCATCATAGTGACTGAGGTTCTTGTTCTTGGGAAGATTGTAGACACATTTGTGTGTGGTTGAGTTCCCATCAGGTCTCCTCTCACACACATCGTTCCTGCGCTCCTGAGTGTAAATGATTCCTGGAGGAGATTCTCCAGATTCATGTCTGAACCAGTAGACGTTGTGTTCTCCTGCACAGCTCTGAGTGACGACGACACACTGCAGACGCGCTGCAGACTCTTCTGGATGATCTGGATCTGTTTCAGGTCTCTGATGCTCTGACTCCATGCTCAGCTGTCCATCTGAAAAGAAACAACACTAACATAATGCTTGTTTGACCAGACAAAATGAACAGCATGTACAGTAACATTAAAGTGAATAGTCTACTTACCTTTAACAATGAGATCAGTGCCTTCACCAAAATCAAATGTAATATATATATAATTAATACAATAGTATGTTCCAGAGTCTGATTCTTCTGTGTCTGTGATGCTCAGATGAAAACTGCTCTCGTCATTTGCTACAGAAAAGCGTTTATTTTTGTCAAAGCCATTTTCTAAGACGACAGGTAAAGTTTGATATGATGAAGCGATCAGAAGGGGTTTCTCTCCGACTCTTTGTTTGACCAAAGCAATGTTTCTTGACTCTCCTGAAAAACTACAGGCAAAGTTAACACTGTCTCCAGCTTGAACAATCTTCAGACGATTCTGAGCCACGACGTCTGTGTTATCTGAGCGGCCTAAAGAATCAATATGAAATGTCATATCATGTGAGAATATGGTTAGTATTGCTTGCTTGATTTGCTTTATTATGCAGAGCAAACAATATATAATTACTTACATTTTGAAAGGCAAAGCAATAAGATGAAAAAATGATGAATCATTTTTAGGAGATAGTTCCAAACAGACTGATCTACAGTGAATTTTCTAAGAAAAAGACAAAAAATAATAAAGAAAACAGTGGAGTTGTACATTTCAAACAGTAAAATTATACCTCAAATGGATAATCTGAGAAAAACTAAAACATTTACTTCACATTATTCGTTGTTCATTAAAACTAGCTTTAATTAAAATAGAAGTGTTTTTTTTTTGTCTTTTTGAATAAAACCAGTTAATTTAAATGTTATTATATTGTTAGGTTACCTGACAAGACAGTTTAACATTGTGGATTAGAAATATTTTTTAAACAAAATGTTTAATGCAAGACCAAATGTTGTTTATGCATATTAGTGGATATGCTTGCTTTGGAAAGCGGATTAATAATTATTATTTTTTTTAAATCACTAAAAAATCAATCTGTAAATCAAAATTGATTTATATAGCGCTTTTCCAAACAAATCGACGCAGTTCAAAGTATTTGATAGACAGGAAATAAACAATTAATAAACAAGACATTAAACAAATTGAATAAGTTATTAGAAAAAGGTGACAACTGCATAAAATAAGAATGAAATAAAAGAGGTTATTAATTTTAACTTACAGACTTCATTAAAGATCAATGTTGGTTTTCATGTAGAGCCGATGACAGGTTTTATCTTCCTCCTCAACACAGTCCGAAAGAGAAGACAGAGAGAGATTCACCTTTATATACTGTACCTCCCTGTACTAAAGAAAAAACACATATATGTACATGACTGTACATGATTCTATTGGCTGATTCCCCTTAATGTTAGTGGTGTGTTCATGGTCATGGTGACCACATCTATAGTTTTCCAAATTGACACATTTATAATATGTAATATGAATGCAACATCTACCAATGGTATGAATGTTTATTGACACAAATTAACATAATAACACACCAAAGAAATTACAGTATGTTTATTTAAATGTGTGGCATAGCATCCATTGTCACCCCATAATATTGGAAAGAGATGTTTGTTTGTTTGTTGCTTTTCATCAGAAGAGACGGTATCTGTAACATTGACAAATACGGAATTTCTACAAGGTTTTATGTGGAAACTTTTTTTTTCTTCCAACAGTTAGTTGTGATAACATCTGAAGTTTGCGTTTTCTTACTTCCTGCGTTCACACTTTGACCACAGCTAAAGAATCCTGCAAAACTATTGTGCAACAACATACATCCATGACCAGAACTAGGCTAAGACCAGAAGCAGTGCAATACTTTGACCTTTCAACCCCTGAAATGTTTTGTGTGTGTCTGCTCATGTTTAGCAGCAAAATATTACACTCAGAATTATATTTAATCAAACTAAAAAAAGAATTTGGGCCATGTGGCCACTACCCACATTTATTTGTTAAAAATGAACAAAATTAATATAACAAATCAATACATCACCAATACGTGTTTTTGTCTTACTATGGTAAGTCTAAATAAGTGTTTATATTTTAGACTGAGCAGAAATGCGTACATACGTCACTCACCTGTGTGTGTCTTGTCATATCTGTAAATAGAGAAAAGTTGCTCCGGTTACTTTGACGTGTGTCTGGTGTAGTGGCAGAGGTTAGTTGTCAAAATGAGTGAAAAAGTTTGATATGGACACGCTAAATCTCTAACCTCTGGGGAAAAAACGCAGTTTAAGAGAGTCTGCTGGAAAAAAGAGAACGACAGAGCTCGATATAAAACAAGAATCAACATTGGCTTTGCTTTTCGGAGATGGTGAGAACCGAGGAATTTGAAATGTTGTAAAAGTGACACAGAGATGGTGTTTTTATTGCTCAACAGGAGAGTAAGGTATTTTATTGAACAGATAAATTGCCTTATGTCACTTTCTAACAGAGGTCATTGTTAAGCAGGGTCATTTCATTTTGGTTGTTGTTGTACTGTACTGTCTAATGGGTAAAGCTAAACGTCTTCAGTTTGAGATCCTTTCCATCTAAACTGGTTATATCTCTGAAGTCTAGTAGTGAAT
Organism: Chrosomus eos; assembly: GCA_036326025.1. NCBI lineage: Eukaryota > Metazoa > Chordata > Actinopteri > Cypriniformes > Leuciscidae > Chrosomus > Chrosomus eos. The sequence continues at coordinate 5,838 of JAZAVI010001025.1, read as the reverse complement.
GTTTTATGAACAGTGGATAAACTTATTCATCCACACAGTCACACAGAACCGAAGCACAACCAAAACAATGTTCTTCTGCAAAATGCATGCAGTTTCGGTATGAATGAGTGTATGAATGGGTGAATGTGAGGCAATATGTAAAGCGCTTTGGTGGCCATGGGTCTGTGAAAGTGCTATATAAAAACGCAGTCCATTTACCAGTTTTGCTTTTAACCGCTAGAGTGCCAAAAGATACAGAGTGTACCTTTTAATTAGGAAGCAAATAATCAGATAAAATTGAAAATTTGGATAAAATAAATGCAACATTATTCATTATTTGGCATTATTATTCTGCCTTTCAGTTAATTATTAATTGTTAATATTATTAATTATCTCTCACTTTTCTATATATACTAAAGCAAAATAAAATAAAAACAATAAAATTTTAACACTATTAAAAAAAACATTTTGGCAATTGTTGAACTTTCTCTATAGTTAGACTAAAAACAAAACAAAAAAACTATGCATGTAATGGAAAAAGAAGATCTGCTGAGAAAGGTGTTTGTGGGCTGTGAAGGAGTGTGTGTGGTAAAGTAAGAGCAAGGTCGCCAGTCCTGTGGTTGGAAAAGTACTAAAAATATACAGGTCACATGAACATCCTGATGCATAAACCATATCAATGTATTCATTCATCCAGTTATTGAAACCCCTGCTCATGTTGTGCAGTAATTCATCCGCCTTTTGTAAGCAGTTACATTATTTGTAATTATTTGTATTGTGAAATAGTATCATTTATACCTGTGATCCAAAACAACATTAGTGAATGCAAACAGACATTTTATATCATCCAGAAGTGATTTGTTTGAGTGAAGCACATATTGTATTTGTTGTTGTTATTTTTAATGAAGTTTACCTCAGAAAGTCTAAAGTATGTTTATTTCATCCGTTCATTACAGTGTGAGGTCCCTCAATGTGAAAGGGAAAGGGAGAATATCTTGTTTTAGAATATAAGGGACAAAAAACATTAAGAGTTAGAATCTATTGGCCTGGTCATCCTTCTGCTGATCGCACAGCAAGCTGATTTTAACGGCTTCAGGGGAGCTTTTGCTACATTTCTCCACCAGTAGGAGCTCGTGTGCACGTCTTGTCAATCATACCATATCTGTCTTCCTGTATTGTTGCATATACATAGTTCACTTTCAAAGGCTTATATGTGCTTGAAGGCTTGTAACAAGTACCATCATGTACCATCGAAGATTTGCTGCTAGCTATAAAAAAGCATACTAATAATTCAGGCAAATGGGACACATTGTAGTCTAGTACTTAAATACAGCAACATTATCACTATTGTAATAGTTCTAATATGAAAGATTCCAGTTCATAACAATCTTAACAAAGACATAAATTGCCTCAACAATATTTACTGTTAACTGCATATTCACCATTACCTGCACATACAATAACCTCTGTCCTCATCGTTGTTTGTTTGCAGGTGAAAAGACTGTTACAATATATAGTAATTATAGTATATAATATGGTAAAAGACAATTATAAAACACACAATAACTATACTTCAGATATCTACAGTGTGTGAGCATGTTTTGACTCATGTTCTACATGGACCTGTCAAAGGTCAAGATCAACTATCAGTACAATCTGTTACTGAATTTAAAATTATATTGCACAAGGAAAATGTACATGCAACATTCTTTACAAAAGCAATATGAATTTTATTTCAGAACCACGGACAGGGATTTAACACAATTTCAGCACATTTTATAGCTGTGATGTGCTCTAATTCAGTGGAGAAATAGTTCCCACTTCATATTAAGTGTCTTTGAATACTATGTACAAAATGAAAATGTATAATTTGATAGAATGCACTTATTGTGTACATACACGTTTATACATAAAATACCTGCATGTAATTACAGCTGTAACTAATTTCTGTAATTACATGTATAATTACACTTTGACTTTTCCTTACACCTTAACCCAGCCTTAAACCGACCCATAAACCAGCAAACCTGTGCCTAACCTTACCCATATCCTCCTTAATAGCAGCAAAAGTGTTTTGCCATATGAATTCAATAAGTGCATTATACTGATTACTTGATGTTAGTACACAGTAAAGACACCTCATGTAAAGTGTGACCGAAATAATTCAACAGTCTCACTCACTCATTTCTTTAGTCATTTATCAAGTATATTATTCAATGCACATTCAAATGATAAATTCATATATGTACAGGACAATTAAGGTTAACTTATTAACTTCGTAATTACCGGTAAACACTCATCATTTTAGGTTTTGGTTTTGGTATCTAACATTGGAAAATGACAACTTTTATAGCTTCTAAATAGAAAGCTCTGAATACTGTGTAAGTAAAACGTACTCATTGTTATCTTACATGTGTATATATTGAATAATCTTGTGAGTTACTTTCCCTGGGTGTTCTAGAGGTGGAGGGATTTTGTTGAAAGCTCAAAGTTGTATAATTCAAAGCATCTGCGTCGTCAGCCTGGCATAGAACATTAATTATGAATCATTCAGTCAAATATATTGCCTAAAAACATAGTTTAGTGTAATCTATAAATTTGTAGCAGTGATTAAACTCATTGTCAAGATATTTGTATTCTATAATCCTAAGAAAAAAGGCATTTCGATTGCTTACCATCAACTGACCGTGCTGAGTGAAGTGGATCCTATCTTGAAGGAAAAATGAAAAAATGTACATATTACAACTGCACTGACATTTAAACCTGTTTTTAAACATAAAATAATGCATACCTTTTTGCTGGTGCTTGTACAACCATGCAGCCATAATAATAATCATGATCACAGATAGAATTATTATAATCAAAGCGGCTGTTGTCCAATGTGTCTGAAAGCATTTGTCTGTAGTAATAATAATAATAAAAAAGAAATTAAACATGAAATTAAAACATATCAACAAGCCATCACATGATATTGTTTTTTTTAAGTAAAAACAATGGGCACCTGGCAAATTAACTTTTCTTCCTTCTCCAAACAGTATCTCTCCACATGCGGCCACAGCGCAGTAATAAATCCCAGCATCATAGTGACTGAGGTTCTTGTTCTTGGGAAGGTTGTAGACACATTTGTGCGTTGTTGAGTTCCCATCAGATCTCCTCTCACACACAGCGTTCCTGCGCTCCTGAGTGTAAATGATTCCTGGAGGAGATTCTCCAGATTCATGTCTGAACCAGTAGACGTTGTGTTCTCCTGCACAGCTCTGAGTGACGACGACACACTGCAGACGCGCTGCAGACTCTTCTGGATGATCTGGATCTGTCTCAGGTCTCTGATGCTCTGACTCCATGCTCAGCTGTCCATCTGAAAAGAAAAATTAATAAATGAAGTGCAGTTTTTATTTTATTTAATTAAACACAATGTACAGCATGTAACAGTTACTGATTGTTCATCTTACCTTTAACAATGAGATCAGTTCCTTCCCCAAATATGAATGTAAATGCATATATAACACAATAGTATGTTCCAGAGTCTGATTCTTCTGTGTCTGTGATGCTCAGATTAAAACTGCTCTCGTCATTTGCTACAAAATAGCGTTTATGTTTGTCAAATTCATTTTCATATTTGAAAGGCAAAGATTGATATGATGAAGCGATCAGAAGGGGTTTCTCTCCAACTCTTTGTCTGACCCAAACCACACTGGATCTTAAACTGTTTGGTAAAATACAGGTGAAGTTCACACTGTCTCCAGCTTGAACAATCTTCAGACGATTCTGAGCCACGACGTCTGTGTTATCTGAGTGGCCTGATTATCAGTATGAGAAGGAAAGGGTGAAAAGATACTTAGTATTGTTTGCTGTGTTTGCTATTTTAAGAATATTCATTAAGCACATTAAAAGCAAGTATGAAGTTTAACAAAAATACATGGTTACTTACACTGAGCAATATTAAGCATTAGGATGAAAAAATGAAGCATTTTGAAGAATTGGCTGCAGATGTTGAAATGGAAATCTATAGCTTGAGAAACAGAGAGAGAGAGAACATTTTCAAAAGTATGTTTTTAATAATACCAACAACAGCAGAAATGCTATTAAACCATAAACAATACATTTCAGGAAATTGTTACTAAACTTCAGAGCATCAATTTTAGTAGCTTCATTAATGTTACTGGCTTGACATACAAAAAATAATGCTAAAAGGTTAGTCTACAAAGCTAGTTCACAAAAGAGAACATACAAAATGAACAATTAACAATCAAATAAACAAACAAAACAAACTTACATCATAGATTTCATTAATTATCACAGGTTTTTGCCATGTAAATCATCAGACAAGTTTTATGTCCCTCGTTGATAGTGAGACTGAAAGAGAACAACACATAGAGGTTTGCCTTATATACACTTCCCTATACTAAAGACTAGCATCTTTACATAATTACACACACACACACACACACACACACACACACACACACACACACACACACACACACACACACACACACACACACACACACACACACACACACACACACACACACACACACACACACACACACACACACACACATTTAAAAATACGTACGCATGTATATAAATAAATAAAGTAGTCAAGCTGATTTCCTTATTTAATAAAAATTGCACTGAAGACAAAACAAACAAAATACAAACAGTTTTCTCTAATGTAATGCTAAATAAATATTGAAATGGTAAACATAACATCTAGTTGAAAATCTATTGATAGATTTTTTTCTAATGTCTTTTCAATCCTGTCATCGTCTGCCACATTTCTTTAATATTTCTGTGGTAAATACTGATATGCAATTGACTTAAAAGCAATTTTAATGCTGAATAATGCTGAATCAACTTTGTCATAGACCCTAAAGATCTTTGAGCTGCAACTTCCTGTGTAGTGCTTGTTTGAAGCATGTAAAGAAAATGAACAACACTCAAGTTATGTGATGGAAAGAGCAGTGAATATGGTCTCTCTTGAACGAAAATGGGTCTTGGGTGTAATGGTTGGGCAGTGTCGATGTGTGGGAGGGGAGCAAAAGCAGAGTAGCCATTCCTGTGGTTGGAAAGTGTTTTTAAACACAATGTATGATGTTCTGAAGGTCACCACTTCTGACAGGGTGCTGAGCATGCTCAGTTCAATTTTCACACACTATTTAAAATAGTTGGGAAGTTGACATATTTAAACAAAGGGAAAATTACTATAAAGAAATATTTCACATTTATGAAAAATGCATGTCCATTTTGTGATACAACAGACAGTTTAAGTTAATTCCATAAAGGTAAATTTCAAAATTGCTATTATTACAGTTTTTTTCAATCGCTAACAAGCGCTTAGCGCTTACCCATACTTCAGATACTTTTTCTAAACTGATAAAACAGACTCACACCTACAAAACACAATTGGCCAAATGGATCATTTTCTTCTCAAAAACACATTTTGTATATCCTAACTCTTCATTTCAAAATAGAACACATCTTTCTCTGCACACACTAACACTGGAAATCTGACTCAAAATGAAATTATTCTGTCAAAGAATAACACTTGTTTTCACTTCACAAGGTACATGCAGTCGATCAAAGTACACCAGGTTTCAAAATACTGGCTATTGTTGACATTACAAAAACTGCATAGACTTTTATGTTTCAGTTTTACAGGTATTTGCATGCAAAACATGCAATCCAGCGTTTTTACACTAAATGTCTTGGTTGGGAACTGTATGTCCACATGTACAGTAATGTTCACATTCAAAAGCATTCCAGTAAAAAGCAAATCAGTTCCCTTTCGTTTGTCACTCCAAATTCCGTCGGATGACGACGAATGGGGTTTCGCTTAGAAAGCCTATCAACTTC
>JAZAVI010001024.1:0-106626 GCA_036326025.1 Chrosomus eos | reverse complement strand
GTCATACTAAGAATGAACACATTGACAAAAGCAAGACAAATTGCTTTACTAACAACCCTGTTTTTTATGATAACAATATTGATAGTTTACCCATTCCATTAATTATTATGAACATCACATAGAAGAATTTCAATTTTCCGTCTGTGTGGGGCAAACTTTAGCACTTGCCCAATCAAGTCCTCCGCGTCTGCTGCAGCGCGTGGAAGTTTTTCTTGGAGGTCGCTAGAGTAGAAGTCAAAATGAAACAGTTACAAGTCAAATTAAAACCTTCAAGCTAAGAATAATACTGATGTGAACAATAAAATAACACCTACCTGTAATAACCCTGCAGATTGTCAGGTCCTGGAAGGCCTTCTTTGCCTTTCTGCCCCGCAGACTATACTGTTTCAGCACGTCATTGGTTGCCACTTGCCGTAGCATGCGACGCATGGCAGTACCTCTGGTCGAACCTCCAAGGGTTGTCAGGAAAAGTTGCTGTAAAACATATAGAAATACAAATTATACATGTAGAACAAAGTGGAGAGCTTGTACAATCTCATTTTGTAAGAGCTGTCAGTTCAGTTATAATGATATTTGAAGTTATGCAATTATATAGTGTTAATCTTAGGGCAGGACTATGGCCACTTAATTACCATGTTGTCCCTCCTCTCCTGTTGACCGAGACTCCTGTCGAACTCTGTGACTGTAGAGCATGGCGACAGCAACATGTCATCGACTGGAGCAGAGGGAGGTGACTGGGAGCTCCTTAAGAGCATGAGCAGCTCATCCATCTTCTGCTTCATCTTCTCCTCAAATGCATCCATCTGCTGTGCCATGCGGGTAATGGATGTCCTCACGGCTATGGAAAAAATTATTGGTGTTAGTTTTAGTTGCTATACATTATATACTTGCATATGTGAACAACTTAAGTTAGTCTTCTTACCTCTCATTTCCATCTCCATGGCTGAGCCACCTCCCTCAGTGTGATGAGTTCTGCTGTTTACAACAACAAAAAGAATCAAGTTACTCTCAAGTTCCTTGTCATGAAATTGTATTTAATTGGAAAATTCAAAGCCACTGTACCTTCAGGCTGAGCTTGCGTCACAATAGACCCATTCAATTCTGGGTGACTGGCTGGTTTTCTGTGTGGTGTTGACTAAAAAGAAAGTAGATATGAATATTGGTGTTCATTTATGGCAGGTTTCTTGCGCATGGCAAAAAAAAAAACCTTACATGCAGGTGGTGGAGGCATCTGCAGGCCTGTAAAAAGACAGAAAGAGACAAACACATCAGAACAGTCACATGATATGCACCAGGTTGAATGTCAGTACTCAGTAGTTCCATGGTAGGAAATATGACTCTGGTTTCTTAAATGCATGCAGAAATGTTAACTTACGGACAGGGTTCCTGACACACACTCTGTCCTGGAATGCTTTCTTGCTTGTGGAACAGTTTCATCTGAAATAAGACTAAACAATTTGTACAGATTACAAAAAGAAAATTTTAATGGTGTAAATAATTCCTTCTGTACTTTTTTGAGAGCCAGTAGCAGAACAAAGCAGTATTTCCATACAGAGAAAACTATTTATTTATTTATATATAGTATAGCAGCAATAGGTCACCTGTACAGAGCCAGATTTTCTTGACTGTATATTTGACCCAGAAGTACCTGAGTGAACCTTATGGGTGGTGTTCCTCGCTGCAGGAGTCACTGGTCTCATCCATAGGTTTGTCCATGGGCGTCGTAGCCCAGAGACTTTCTAATGGGGAGACACAGCAGCCATAGAAATGCTAATTAATTAAAAGAACCAGTATATCTTATTTGTAACAAGAACGCAAGCAGGTTAACATGACACAAAACATACAATGTGGCAAAGCATACACGTTGTGCACCAGCATACAAAGCCCAATATATATGCATTACAGATATATATTAGTACAGCCATTAGCTAGAGCTAAATCCATATTACAGCTACAGGACCCAAAACAGTCATATGAGCATGCGCAGTGACGGAATATAACAAAGCCCTACGAGGGAAAGGCTTAAGGTTAAACCCCAAACACTTGTATTACAACCACAACATCATGAAACTGTAGCGTATTTCACTTACTTTTTCGTGAGAATGTGAAGCTGTGTAGGTCGTTGGTTGTTTTTCCAATTCTTCCTGATAGTGAACGGGGTTCTACGTAGACGTATCCATTTCTCCCAGCCAATCTGGAACGTCCTTGTTGCGTCACACGCCTTGACGTCAGGCAACCTGGCCAATCAGCATTTTAGAGGGTAATTTTAAACTAAAATGGAGTGTGTTGCTCTCTCCGACACACTGGTACTACTAACTAACGTTACCCACTCTTTCCTACACTTAACCACTAGATAGAGTTTCTTATTATTTACTGTTTAAACGTAAAGTGTAATGCTAACGTTACAGTGTGTAACATCACACACCCTTTATTTGCTCGAGGGCACAGGGATGCCAACGGTACAGGAATAAATGAAACATGTTCTGAATGTATTATAACAGTGATAGCAGAAAACTATTATACAAATATTTTACCGAACTATTATTATTTGTTTAATCCTTCATGAAACTCACAAACAGTGTGAGTGCGTGTGTATTTCTATAAAGAGACGGGAAAAAATGTAACTAGCCTACACAAGATGGCTTGTAGGCTACTAGGCAACATGAACTGGTCAGTTAAGTTGGGAGCTAACGTTAGCACTAACTAAAACGTGTCTAGGGCTAATATACCTGTGCTCAAACACACCAATTAATCTCGAGTGTCCATTTACCTGAAAGAAGACGGGTTCCCAGGCATGTTCTGTGTATCGATCCAGACCAGAAGGACTTTGGTGTATGTAAATCTAGCACAACACGGAAGCCAGTACAACCGGTCACCTGAAAGCAGAGGCCTTTCCCCTACTGGTGTGGGGGTGTAACGGTTGGATTTGTACACCGACCGAACTGCGCACTTAGAAGTGAAATGTGGAATGAAAGAAGTGAATTTTCTTAGTTGTAAAAATCGTTCTATTGATAGATTCTTGTTTTAAGTATTTTTAACTAATACAGTTAAAAAATCAAAATCAAGCAAAAAAGTATTGTTTTTAGCTAAATTTATTATCAGCATAAAAATAAATATATTCTCTTACTATGCTGTTTATCTTATATTTCATAAGACGAACCATTTTTGAGTGAATCTAAATCAAGTGACTGCAAACCTTTTATATGCTACGTCATTAAATGGAGCTGAAATAAACATTTCAAACCCGCACTCAGAACAACCAAAAACAACCAAACGGGAACGTTGTGTGAAGGTATGGTGCAACCACAGGAGAACGTTTTAGTTGGTTGGTTCCCTTAACGTTTAGGGAACGTTATAACCCTGAGGGAACGTTCCCTAAACGTTAGTTTTTGGTTCTTTGGTTAAACGTTCTGTGTTAGTGGGGGAGAGGGGGCGCTGTGAGAATATCATTTTGATTTCTCCAGCGCCTTCGACACCATCCAGCCGCTCCTGTTGAGAGACAAGCTGACAGATGACGGAGGACCCACTCCTGGTGACATGGATTACGGACTAACTCACGGAGAGACCACAGTACGTCAGACTGAAGGGCTGCACGTCAGACACTGTAGTCAGCAGCACCGGAGCACCACAGGGGACCATGCTCTCTCCAGTCCTCTTCACCTTGTACACATCTGACTTCCAGTATAACTCAGGGCTCTGCCACACGCAGAAATACTCAGATGATACTGCGATAGTTGGCTGTATCAAGGATAGACAGGAGGGGGAGTACAGGAGCCTGGTTGAGGATTTTGTGAGGTGGTGCAGGACTAACCATCTGCAGCTAAACTCCTCCAAGACAGACTTCAGAAGGAAGAAACCACATCTCCAGCCTGTGTCCATCGAGGGGGTTGGTGTGGAGGTGGTCAGGACTTATAAATATCTGGGGCTGCAACTGGATGACAAGCTGGACTGGACAGCAAATATGGACACTTTCCACAGGAAAGGGCAGAGCCGTCTGTACTTCCCGAGAAGGATGGGGTCCTTCAAGTCTGTGGTGGCCAGCGTCCTCTTTTATACTGTAGTTTGTTGGGGAGGAAGCAGCAAGAAGAGAGACGCCGGTCGACTGGACAGACTGGTAAGGAGAGCTGGCTCAGTAGTGGGCTCAGAGCTGGATTCTCTGGTGACAGTGGCAGAAAGAAGGACCCTAGACAAACTCCTGTCCATATTGGACAACGCCAACCACCCTCTGCACAACACTTTTATCGGGCAGAGGAGTGTGTTCAGTGGTAGACTGCTGTCCCAGCCCAGCTCCACCAAGAAACTCTTTCGTCCCACTGGCCATCAGACTGTACAACAGCTCCTAGTCATAGCAGGGAGGGCAATAGACAATTGGACAATTTCTACCTCTATTCTATACTCTTCACTTCCATTTGCACTCCATCTGGACTGTTTACCTCCATCCGCACTGCTTACTGTTTTGCACTGTTTTACTGTGGCTACTGTGTTATAAGCTAAAGCTAATTTTATTTTAGAAATGTACTTTTGAATGAAAAAAAAATATCAATATATTTTATTGCAGTTGAGATAAGAAATGGCTCATGAAGTTGCAAATGTGGTTTCAATTAAGTCCATAACGAGGTCTATATGTCGTGTATATAGACTAGGGCTGGGCAAGTTAATGCGTTATTATCGCGTTAACGCATTTATTAATTAATGCTGACAATTTTTTTATCGCACGTTTTTTTAACACAGTTTTTTTTTTATTATTATTTTGAAAGTCTGTTGCTCACTGGCTCTGAATACACAGTCAAACCATGATCACAGGACTTTTTAAACTCATGGCACAGCAGTGGAATCAAAAGTTTAATCAACCTCCTATTGGTAACCCAGAGTTAATGCGCGCACACGGCGAATACATAAAGACATTTTCAATGGATCGCCGATTTCAGGAGTCACCATGGAAACCAAGGGAGTAAAAAAAAGCGAGCTACATACTTCGGTGAAACTGAGTTAGAGGTTTTAATGCTTGCTTATGAAGACTACAAGCCCGTTAAAACTAAAAAAAAAAAACAATACTGCTGCATCAGCAAAAGAAAGAGAGTTGGCTTGGCAAAAAATAACGGACAGAGTAAATGCATGAGTTTAGAAAAGTATAAATGGGCTATTTTCCCCTTTCATTAGGCAAAAATTATTTGGGGCATGTAAAAATAGACAAGTAGCCTATTTACTTGTTGGCCTCCATACATTTCTTAATATTACAGTAGTAATGCACATAATTGGCTAATATAGGTAATATTTTCTAAACTTACTAAACTTGTTACTGACGCCATGTAATTTAGTATTTAATATAATTTAGTTTATGTAGCCAATAGAAAGAAGGCCGAGGCCTGTAAAACAGGTGGGGGTCCACCTCCACCTTCCCTCACCCCAGCTGAGGAGCTGGCACAGTCCCTTAATAAAGGGCGACCTGTGGTCGATGGGATTCCAGGGGGCAGTTCGTCAGACTCAGCTACCAAGACAAGTGGCTAAGTAAAATGTAGGTGTACCATATTAATACTTATGTTTATTGATGTTTTCACTGTTTTTGTCAGTGTTTTAATAAAGAAAATCATCAACACTGTCACCATTTTAAAAAGGTATTTTGAATGCATTTTACAGTCATTGATTCACTTGTGCAGTGTGCATGCTGCTTTGCATATGCTGTATACTGTAATCGTATTACTAGTACTTAGATGTTCCTATAATGTCCTTCTTTATTAGTTGTATTTGTTTAAGAATATACATTGAGTATTGAATATGCATGATTATCTTGGTTTAATTATCTTGCAGTTGCTGATGGCCACATGGTATTATTGGATCCTCCTGCAACACCACACTCTGTCACAGTTGTAAGTGATTATTGTCTTTAGGTTTCTGTTTGCTAGACCAAGCATCCTTCTTTATTTTCACTGTAGGATGACGATGAAGAGACCACTTCTGCTGTGACAGAAACAGAAAATGTGGGGAGGCCCATAGAGATGCATAGAATGCATTCCCCCTTTTTTACATAAGAGAATAAATAAATTGTCATTGTCATTTTACAGAATATGGCAGGAGATTTTAATACAGATGAGGGTCCATCTACCTCCACACAGAATCTTAGCAGTGTAAGAAATGTCCTTCTCCTTCCTCATTTAAATATTTGGTCTGTGTTTGTATTACAGTCTTTAATGTAAAAGCAAATCAGAAAAAGTGACATGGAGATGGACCTTATACAGCTTCAAATGGAGGAGAAAAGGCTTAACCTAAAAAAGGCCAGACTTGAAATTGAATTGCTGGAGCACCGGCTTAAGGTGGGAAACAGTATGTGAACATTAATCTGTCATTTGTTGTTGAATGAAATCTAAAGCAATAAATACAAGTGTCTTTTGTTACAAGAAATAAAGAAACAATGAACAACACTTGACTGTTAACTGGTTTTAATTAAAGTGATTTTGGCAAATCATGTCTTGTACCACCCTGCCATCTCTTTGGTCTACTGGGTTCACTGGGGGTTTCTCTTTGCCACATATTACCTAGTTAGTGGGGACCAGTAATGATGTTATATGAGGAGTTATATCATTAGAAACATTTCATTTTTTTCGTTTTCATTTATATGTTTATTTTACAGGGACAGTGCTCATTAATTAACAGTAAAATAACTGTAAATTAGCCAGAGTTAGCTCAACAGGCTAATTTTCATCTGTTGTCCCTGGCCAGTTATTATAAGGGCAACCTAAAATCAAGATTGAATTGTGAATTCACCGCGGCAAAAAAAACCCAGTCGCATTTCTAAGTCATTCGCGAAATGACGCCAGGTGGCGCAAAGGGACATTTAGCGAAAGCAAAACGTATGTAAACGTAGCCTACATTTTAAATAGAATATAGCAAACTTTTAGAGCAGAACATTTTATGAATCAAAATTTAAAAGAGGCCTATCTCGCAGTCAGTGAAAATAAATTAGGTGCAATCAATGATGCTAAACTATTGAGGAATGAGAAGATTGAAGAGTGCATCTGTCGTCTGTGGGCACACTGACGCGTGGACAACCGAACTTGTGGTCGAGTGGTAGAGCTGAAGGTTTAAGCAGTACAATGACACGGGTTCGAAACCCGAATAAATATGTTTTTTATATAATTACCATGCATTTCCATTTTACACCAAGGAACAAATCTCATCCAACAGATTGACTGAATTTACGTCTTCAAAAACAGTTCTGTCAAAAAAAAAAAAATTTTTTTTAAAAACAAGCATTTTTAATAAGCAAGGTGCGATTTGCCGGTGGGTGATTCCCCCCTCCACATTATAGTGAATCAATGCCCTACCCTAAATAGACCATATCAAATATATACGTTTAAACAACAAACAATAAAATCTGAACCAGCGCTTCTGCTCCTGTATTGAGAGATAACATGCAGCGCGTTTCAGTTACGATCCTGGTTCCAGTGGCCTTAATACATTCACGGCTTTTTAAAATGTCACAAAGCGTTTTCATGTGGTTTTGAACGAAATATTGAAGTTTATAATTAAGTATTTTGACACACCACGCCTAGTGCGTATTCTAAAATGGGGTTTTCTTCTGCCATTGAATTAGAGTTCGAAAAACGCAGCAGCGCGTTCACTTGAATTTATTTTTCTGCTAAAATAACTTAATAGGCTATAGCCTACTTCGTTATTTTTGGTCATACAGATAGGATATCATATTTTAAAACTGTAAAAGGTCTATTTTATTCATGTAAATTAGGCTACACTCACAATAGGCTAACAACAAAACGTTTTCACTCATTTGAGCGAACACACACTGGTGAAATAAATGTTTGGGCTTTTCTCAGTGAGCTTCGACATGGCCGAGTGGTAGAGCTGACGGTTCATCAATCAGAAGACATGCGTTCAAATCCCGAACAAACATGGACTTCTGTAAATATATATATATTTTTAGGCTATTAATGCAGATTTGTTTAGTTCTACAACTCTTACACCATATATTTTTTTGCTTATATTTATAAATAATATTACCATGCATTTCCATTTTACACTAAGGAACAAATAGGCTATCCAACAGAACGACTTTAGATCTGTAGCTAATAATACCAATTGTTCAAAAGCAGTTTTGTATTAAAAAAAAGATATATAGGCCTATATATATCTATATTTGTTTTATTCCCTATAACCTACATAGAGTTTTTAAAAACATGGTTTTAAGTAAAGTTTTCGACAAACGAGGCAGCGCGTTCATTTGATTTATTTTTCTCATAACAGCTAAAATAACTTAATAGGCTATACGTGATTTTTTTTTTTTGGTCATACAGATAAGAGTAGAGTAGCCTACATCGTTCAAAACTGTAAACTTTTTTTAGGCTAATGACAAGAGTTATCTGTCGTCTCTCTCGGGTCAGAGGCCAACTGCGCGTCACAAAAATAAACCGAAAGCCACTCGCCTCAGCTCAGTCACGATAGGAAATCGGATATGTCTAAAGCCTTTAAATGTCTAAATATTTAGGTTAATAAATGTTATCTGATTATGTAATCCATATGAAAACGAGAGGTACAGAGAATCTGCTGAAATATGTTTATGGTGTGATTGTGAGCGCCTCGCAATGAGAAAATGACAAGGTGAAAATCTCGTTTAATTAAATGTAGAGACTAAATCTCCCTGAATTAAAATGTAAAAACAGATAAAATCATTTATTTGTCGAAGTGTTGCTATCTTGTTTCATTCAAAGTTAATAATTATTATCTAAATGTTATTTAGTTTATCAGCAGTACCACGAAGCACCGAGATATTATTTGAATATTTATTTGAATAATAATAATTTTAAAAATAACTAATTCACAATTTGCATGCCTGGATCCAAAGATCCCTGTAGAATTTAATATTGAGTTGAGCATTTTGTTCATGACAACAAAATGAACATGCGTTTGAAGATTATATTTAGTTTTGCTTGGAAAAAGCTGACCCAAACCAGTTTTATTTCTTAAATTATTTAAATGATGAAATATTTAGTAATAAACTTTTATGACAGAAATACCACTACATGTAGCTTAAATCATTTAATTCTTTCATTATCAACACTTTAATAGCCTAATGCTAGAAGAGCGATTTAAGTGTGAATTGCGACTTCTCTTTATTTTAAGTCAGACTCAGACTCAGAGAGCCTGTGGGGGGTTTGGAGGGACAGACAATAGGTGTTAATGTTCCTCATTCATATGGAGAGTGGCGGATAGCCAGCCCGATGGCAAAGGCAAAATTATTTTAAGGATAGGCTACATCTCTCGATGTGTCCCCATATTTGATTAAATTATAAATATTGTAGTTTAATTATTGTAGCCTATAAAGTGTTTTCACACACAAATTTAAATTGAAGTGTTCAATCCAGTTGTTTCAACTGGTTCTGTAGAGTTTAAGAATGTTTGAGCAAGGGAGACTAAATAAACTTGCTGAGATCCAGCGCGAGAGAGGCAAAACTCATGTTTTTAATTTATGTTGCTGTGGACTATTTTCGATTTGTACCGTTTCGTTTAATTTAGCTGCAATTTCTTTGGCAAAACAAATTTAAAATGTAGCAAGAATAAGATTCTGTGTTTCTTTTTTGCATGGAAATAAAGTCTAAATGCAAGTTAGGTTGCCACCGTCCCGGTTTTACCGGGATTGTTCTTCTTTTTAATAACCTGTCCCGGGAAATTTAAGCACTCTCCCGGGACAATGAATGTCCCGGTTTTCAAAAGGCTACGTGATTATGCAAGTTCAAACCATAGACAGGTTCAAACTGTGTAGCGCGCGGCCGCTTGCACGGCAGAGAGAGGGAGAGACAGAACACGGGCTAGATCCCCCCTAACTACAGATGGTAGTCGCCGCTCAAAGTGTGGGGCGCGCCCCTCTATGGGTGGGAAATAGCCTAGAGAAGTGACAGGTTGGGCGCGCCAACAGGAGGAGCTTTTCCTTTTTATGCCTTTATATCTTTATTCGTTCATGGCGAGTCTACATCGCATCTTCATCTTTGCAGCGACGCAGAAAAGACCAGTTTATTAATAAACAATTAAATGTCTCCTTGCTATTTTTTACACATTCACCTTTGCCGGCTCGTGCGCTTGCGTGCAGCTTTATAACACTCACTCCTGTATAGCCTATTTAAGTTATTACATCAATATAAAGGGGTGATTTATCCAGTGATGGCTTAAATAAACAACTAGGCTACTAGTTGACTAGAAAAAAACTAGTCGGAGACAGCATGAGCGCGCGACCCTGAGCGGAATGAGCGAGCCGAGGAATATCCAGAAATGCTCACATGCTCTGATCGGAACAAAGGAATTTTGACATAATTAATCATTAGTTTATATCTCATGCACTGCCCATAATTTTAATCCCATATCAAACACATTAGCCTATGTTATGTCTATTTTAATTTTTTTGTCTTGCCAAATGGATTTCTCTTCTTTTCTTTTTTTAACATTTTGACACAGCAGCACTTTTATTTTCTCTATTTTTATTTTTGTTTGTTTAGTTTGTATTTAGATACTAGCCTACTTGTTACTTCAATAAATTGGAACATTTTAAGCTTGTTGAGTATTTCATTAGCATTGTGTTGGGGCGATGGGGGCAGGCTTGAAAATTATGAGTCTATCCATCGGGTGCAGAAAAAAGATTGCATGTGTGCGTGTGTTTATGAAGCGAATGTAAGAAGCCCCCCCTTACAACCCCCCAGGTCTACTGTAGCAATATTGTAATATGCCATTGATTATTAAACAAAACGCTTGACTTTAAATAAATAAACAGTTAATAAAGAGTCACCTTTTTAAGCATCAAGAACGGTTAAAGATTATTGCTGTCGGCCAACATGGTGTTATATTGAGATTCGATCTCGGGTCTCTTGGATCTCCGTGTCGTTGCGTTAACCACAGAGCCACCGCCTGTCCGTTTACGTCAACGTCTTATACTCTTCCAAAGCCTTGATGTAGCCTAATATGTTTCTATTGCAATGTTTTATATGGAAATGTTTTCATTATTTATTCAATTTAATTTAAGTATTGGGATGAATCATTTTAACTACATTTCACTTAAATTCATCTGCTACCAGCTTTCAATCGCTCTGAATGAGCCGCGACGCAGCGGCAGATTACGCAATAGAGAGAATAAACGGACACTTTTCAAAGTCTGTGATTGTAGCGCCTCTTAGCGGTTAAAGGCAGCAAATACACCCCGAATTTCACCGCCGCGGCAAAGCGGCGGCGTTGAAAGTATTATTCTGGTTGGTAACCTACTGTAGGCTAAAAAATGATAGATAACCAAGTTTGACACAAGACAATCTGCTAGCAAGCAACAATTCTCAGTAGGCAGTCAGTAGTCTAATGTGCACATAATTATTTAAAAATTATTTAATAATTAAAAATTATCGTGACTGTATAAAGTAGGGATATATAGTGCTAATTAAAATGGTCAGGGCACGCCATGCTCTGTCACCTCTCTGAAACGAACTAACCCTGGAACATAACCTGCTCCGGAGCAGGTTATGTTCAGAGAGTGAGTTGCTATGACTACTAACATACCCTGAAAGTTACCTCCATTTTTGGAACCGAAAGTTGAGGTTATCCGCTTACTTACTCTTAAACATACCCGGGTATGTCACATAACCTGCTTTCTGGAATACACCCCTGCATGTGACGACCTTCTACAATGTTCAGGGCTATCATGTTTGTCAACAAATGCACGTGCATGTAGGATGACAGAGTTTACGACAGTAGTAGAGGACAATACTGTTTACCAACTGTAGGGGGACCCCGAGAGCAAAAGTTACCTGGTGTTACTTTAATGTTTAAGTTGAGATTTACAAGAAATATTTTATTGCTACTGTGTAAAAGGAATACTGCTGGTATAAAAAAAAAGTGGAGTATCCCTTTAAGAGCTCGCTCAAGTACTGGAGCTAAACCATTTAGTGCTTTGTAAGTAATCAGCAATATTTTAAAATTTATACGATATTTATAGGGATAGTTTAGCCTCGTGAGACCATCCTGATCTCGCGAGCTTTCAAGGTTTCACTCGCAGATCAGTCTGGATACTTTCCGTTAAAGAAAATTTGGGAGCAGTTCACCAAACGAACGTCCAATCAGCGTTGGCTTGGAGGCGGGTTGAGGTGTGACGCAACGAGAAGCGCGACAGTTCAGTCTTAAGAACATGGCAGCTTCAGCGGATGAAACTAGCATCAGTGTGGTTATCGAGCAAGTTTTATCGGAATTACAGAGTTATTACGGAATTACAGAGCTAACGAGCCTTTACCTGCAGCAGCAAGAGTAGCCTGGCTTGTGGTTGTGTTTTCGTCGTCGCTCTCATATGCTTCGTTGATCTGATTGGTTGATTTGGCCCGTCTATCACCAACACAGGCCAATCAGCTAACCAGTATTTTCGCCCCTTACCAAAACTACTTCAACGGAAGGTTTCCAGATGGATATGCGGAGCAAATCCATCTGGCGAGTCAGGTTAGGGATAGTTCACTTTGAAATACATTTTTGGTATGTTTTAGCCTACCTCATGGGCATCCAAGATGTAGGTGTCTTTGACAGACAAGAATGGTTTGACCTAAAAATATCAAAATTGAAACTACTGCGGAAACAGTCATATAATGCGACCTGCATTATGGGGTCCATAGGGGGTCCATAGGGGTGTACTATGTAAGTACACATTGATGGCCTAAGACACGAAACGAGCGGTTTGTGTGAGAAAACGAACAGTATTTATATAGTTTTTACCTCTTGTAAGCACAGCCACGTCCAAGTGATGTGAGGGCGCTCTTACGTCACTCATTGTTTACACAGAACAGAGATTGTAGGTAAGACGGCTAATTAAAATGGTACTAATTTGCGCTTATGCGGGATGTTAAAACTGACGTAAAAGAAAAAGAAAAAAAGTTGTATGAGTGACCATGGACCTGCATTATATGACTGGCAGACCGGTTTGACCTATAAATATCAAAATTGAAACTACTGCGGAAACAATGACACCTACATCTTGGATGCCCCTGAGGTAAGCTAAAACATACCAAAAAAAATTTTCAAAGTGAACTATCCCTTTAATAGGCAGCCAATGCAGTGTTGACAGAACCGGGCTAATATGGTTATACTTCCTGGTTCTGGTAAGAACTCTAGCGGCTGCGTTTTGGACCGGGCTGTAGTTTGTTTATTAAGCGTGCAGGGCAACCACCCAGTAGAGCATTACAATAATCTAGCCTTGAGGTCATGAACGCATTAACTATGCGTTCCTAACTGGAACGTTCCTAACTGACGACGAAGACTTAACAGAGCAGCCATCAAGTGTTAGACAGTATTCTAGGTTATTACGTGTGGAAGTTTTTTTTTTCTTCAATAATTAGAATCTGTTTTTTCAGAATTAAGTAGTAGGAAATTACTGGTTATCCAGTTTTTTATATCAGCTATGCATTCAGTTAATTTTGTGAATTGGTAAGTTTCGTTAGGTTTTGAATAAATATACAGCTGAGTATCATCAGCATAACAGTGAAAGCTAATTCCATATTTCCTAATGATATCTCCTAATGGTAGCATGTACAGAGTGAACAGCAGCGGTCCTAGTACTGAGCCTTGTGGTACGCCATACTGAACTTGTGATCGATAAGACATCTCTTCATTTACTGCTACAAACTGAAAACGGTCAGATAGGTATGATTTAAACCATGCTAGTGCAATTCCACTAATGCCAACATAGTTTTCTAGTCTATTTAAAAGAATGTTGTGGTCGATAGTATCAAATGCAGCACTAAGATCGAGTAACACTAATAGAGAGATACAACCACGATCGGATGATAAGAGCAAATCATTTGTGACTTTAATGAGAGCAGTCTCAGTACTATGGTACGGTCTAAATCCGGACTGAAAATCCTCACAGATATTATTTCTTTCAAGAAAGGAACACAGTTGTGAGGATACTGCTTTTTCTAGTATCTTTGACAAAAGATCATTTGATTGTCGTATTGTCGTATCTTACAAATTCATTGTGCATTGTGTAAAGTGCCAAGTCCAAAGCTTCATAAAAAATAATTCTACAGTAAAAAATGCTAAAATGTGTATTTCGAGTAATGTCCACTTTAATGCATCTTCTGAGGCTGCCGAGAAACAGCGCCAGGAAATGTGCAGAAAATACAATACTGCAATATGTGCATTGTGTAATGTTTCAAGTCCAAAGCTTCATAAAAAAATGACTGACCACCATCATGGTGACTTTAAATACAACTGTTGATTTCATTAAAATGGAAATTAAATCAATTAAATCTGATGAGTAATAAGTGAAGCTGGTAATGCTGTTTGAGTTGTAATCCTCCTCTCCTGAGATCTTCAGAGATTTAATGTCTTCTTTTCTCTTCAGTTGATTTCATCTAAGGCTGCATTTACACTGCAGGTCTTGATGCCCAAATCCGATTTTCTGACTATATCCGATTTTTTTGACGACCTGCTTACATCATCTTTTAAAAGTGACCCATATCCGATTTTTGCATTTACACTATACACTGCTGAAACTACCAAATGTAGACGTTCTGACCCGGAAAAGGAAGTAAAACAGCACGAAATACAATGGATGCAGATGCGAATAAAATTATCCAGTGTTTTGCTTTCGTTTTGTACATTTGTTTTTTAAGCTTTGTATCTTATGGTGGCACTGTAGCCACGAGCGCTTAAAACCGCGCCTCCCCATATCTCGTGAAATGTCTTCAAACACGGATTTATTTCTGTAACAACCCTGAATTTTTGCTTGCACTGTCTCTTCGCCCCAAACACTTAAAAGCCTCCGCATTGCTCCACTGTGTGTATCCTTCTCCCTCGCGCCTATAATAAGAATGTGATCTCAGTTGGTGGTGTCCCCCTGAGTTGACGTCACTTTTTTTAATGACGTACGACTTGCATTTACTGGGGAATATGCGATTTGTCTTCTACATGGCACACGCAAATGCACATATCCAATTCATATCCGATTTATTACAACATATGAGTGAGGCCTGAATCCGATCTGAGAAAATTGGAATCCATGCGTTTTTTTCCTGCTTACACGTTCATGGGTCATATCCGATCTGTGCCACATGAGAGAAAAAAATCGGATTTGGGTCACTTGAACCATGCAGTGTAAATGGGGCCTAAGGCTGTGTCTGAAGTCAGTTGTAGTTCTTGTGTTTCTCTTTCCTTCAGTGATTCTGCTTGTTAACAGCAGGTGTTCATAATTAATGCTCAATCACTTAATTATCTTATTAACTTCAACACAGCTTCAATGGTACTTGTTAATTTAACATGGGTGTTTTTATGTGTACTATTACATAAATCTTACCCATGTCCTTTTCTTATGACTGACAAATATGAATCATATTCAGACTTTTTTTTTTTTTGAGTGTTGTTTTGTTTGTTATCATTGTCCATTGCCATTATTGTTGCTCCTTCATTGTAAAGTGTCCTTGAGCCCTGGAAAGGCGCTATATAAATAAAACGTATTATTATTATTAAGCTTCAATGATCAATAAGAACAAACATAATGTAACAAACATAAACCACATTGCTAAGAGTGGTTGCTAGGGGTGTTTTGTAGTCATGCATAGAACCTTTGTGTGAAGCGCTCACAACCGTGTTTTTTTATTTTTATTTAATTTTTATTTAGAAATCAAAGTTTGTGGTGTCTGCCTGTTAAGCACATTTTGCTCTCTATCTCTCTCTGGAGAGATAAAAGTGTGTCATGCATTTTACAGCCGTTTTATGTAAATACACATAAAATGCATATATATCACTCTATGAAACAGAATGTTTCTAATCTTAGGAGGCCTATTCACAGCAAAAGAGTTTGAATCAAATAATGCTTTCCTATGAACCAGTTCACACAAAAAATGTGGGAAGAAAAGAAAAAAGGAGCAAAGAATAGAACGGGGGTATACATTCTGTTATAGCAAGTATAGTTTTACATTGCAGTACTCAATCCATTTCTTCCAATATTTTAGAAATAAGTACTTTTTAAGTCTCAAAATATAAGTCATTGCTTCCATATTATATATTTCTATCCATTCTCCAAGTAAGGGGATGTCTGGCTTATACCAATGCCGTGTAATACTCTTCTTACACTTGTGTGTTATTTCACATATACATCTCCTCTCAACACTGAGTGTGTGTTATTTCACATATACATCTCCTCTCAACACTGAGTGTGTGTTATTTCACATATACATCTCCTCTCAACACTGAGTGTGTGTTATTTCACATACACATCTCCTCTCAACACTGAGTGTGTGTGTTATTTCACATATACATCTCCTCTCAACACTGAGTGTGTGTTATTTCACATACACATCTCCTCTCAACACTGAGTGTGTTATTTCACATACACATCTCCTCTCAACACTGAGTGTGTTATTTCACATATACATCTCCTCTCAACACTGAGTGTGTGTTATTTCACATACACATCTCCTCTCAACACTGAGTGTGTGTTATTTCACATACACATCTCCTCTCAACACTGAGTTTGTTATTTCACATACACATCTCCTCTCAACACTGAGTGTGTGTTATTTCACATACACATCTCCTCTCAACACTGAGTGTGTGTTATTTCACATACACATCTCCTCTCAACACTGAGTGTGTTATTTCACATATACATCTCCTCTCAACACTGAGTGTGTGTTATTTCACATACACATCTCCTCTCAACACTGAGTGTGTTATTTCACATACACATCTCCTCTCAACACTGAGTGTGTTATTTCACATATACATCTCCTCTCAACACTGAGTGTGTGTGTTATTTCACATATACATCTCCTCTCAACACTGAGTGTGTGTTATTTCACATACACATCTCCTCTCAACACTGAGTGTGTTATTTCACATACACATCTCCTCTCAACACTGAGTGTGTTATTTCACATATACATCTCCTCTCAACACTGAGTGTGTGTTATTTCACATACACATCTCCTCTCAACACTGAGTGTGTGTTATTTCACATACACATCTCCTCTCAACACTGAGTGTGTGTTATTTCACATGCACATCTCCTCTCAACACTGAGTTTGTTATTTCACATATACATCTCCTCTCAACACTGAGTGTGTGTTATTTCACATACACATCTCCTCTCAACACTGAGTGTGTGTTATTTCACATACACATCTCCTCTCAACACTGAGTGTGTGTTATTTCACATATACATCTCCTCTCAACACTGAGTGTGTGTTATTTCACATATACATCTCCTCTCAACACTGAGTGTGTGTTATTTCACATATACATCTCCTCTCAACACTGAGTGTGTGTTATTTCCCATACACATCTCCTCTCAACACTGAGTGTGTGTTATTTTACATATACATCTCCTCTCAACACTGAGTGTGTGTGTTATTTCACATATACATCTCCTCTCAACACTGAGTGTGTGTGTTATTTCACATATACATCTCCTCTCAACACTGAGTGTGTTATTTCACATATACATCTCCTCTCAACACTGAGTGTGTGTTATTTCACATATACATCTCCTCTCAACACTGAGTGTGTGTGTTATTTCACATATACATCTCCTCTCAACACTGAGTGTGTTATTTCTCATATACATCTCCTCTCAACACTGAGTGTGTGTTATTTCACATATACATCTCCTCTCAACACTGAGTGTGTGTGTTATTTCACATATACATCTCCTCTCAACACTGAGTGTGTGTGCTATTTCACATATACATCTCCTCTCAACACTGAGTGTGTGTGCTATTTCACATATACATCTCCTCTCAACACTGAGTGTGTGTTATTTCCCAGATACAATGTATTGAATCTTCTTGGTATTTTATAACCTAAAATCTTTTGGATCTCCATCAAAACCATGTTCCAGAAAGGTAATACTTTTGGGCAACTCCAGAATACATGAAGATGATCAACATCAGTATGCCCACATATCCTCCAGCATAATAATAAAAAAATAATAATTAATACTTTTAATTTTGGGGGTAATGAAATAACGCACTAAATTTTTCCATGCAAACTCTGTCCATCTCTGTAAATAGGTAATCGTATGTTGTGTCTTGCAAGCAAAATACCATTCTTCATTTAGAATTTCTTCCCCTTATTCTCTGGCCCATTTCTGCGTAATATAGCTAGATGTGTTTTTTCTATTCTCCAGCATGGCCCGATAGAGAGAAGAGATTATTCTGGGATTATTCTTTGTACACTCTTAGAACAGATGTGTTAAAAACAACACAGAATGTGTTAAATTTTAACACGTGCTGAATCAGCTCAGGGACAACACATATTGTGTCAAATTTGACACAACTTATGTGTCCCTTTCTTTAACACATCTATTGTGTCAACTAGGTCAACACAAAGATGTGTTATTTTTACACAAAGATGTGTTTACTTATGTTTTGATGGATTCATGTGTAATTAAAAATGTACACTCTAAAAAGAGATGTGTTCCCTTACAAAAAATTACTGCAGTTTTTTAGAAGAAATACTGCAGTTTTTGTTACATGTAGAAAAATGCAGTTTTTTTTTGGACACGAAAAAACTGCATTATTGCAGTATACTGCAATAATAGATGTCTGGAGTTTTACTGGAGTACAACTGCAGTATTACTGAAATACAACTGCAGTATTATTAAAATACAACTGCAGTATTACTGAATACAACTGCAGTATTACTGGAATACAACTGCAGTATTACTGAAATACAACTGCAGTATTATTGAAATACAACTGCAGTATTACTGAAATACAACTGCAGTATTACTGAAATACAACTGCAGTATTATTAAAATACAACTGCAGTATTACTGAAATACAACTGCAGTATTACTGAAATACAACTGCAGTATTACTGAAATACAACTGCAGTATTACTGAAATACAACTGCACTGAAATACAACTGCAGTATTACTGCAATACAACTGCACTGAAATACAACTGCAGTATTACTGAAATACAACTGCAGTATTATTAAAATACAACTGCAGTATTACTGCAATACAACTGCAGTATTACTGAAATACAACTGCACTGAAATACAACTGCAGTATTACTGAAATACAACTGCAGTATTACTGAAATACAACTGCACTGAAATACAACTGCAGTATTACTGAAATACAAAATACAATGGAAGTGAATTAAATGCTACAAATAAAATGCTGCACAAATACAATATTTTATTTTCACACATATGAATTAAGGTACAGAAGAAGAACAGTTAAACTGCAATGCAACAATTGAAACCAATTTCGTCCCACACTATTCAGGCAGATTTCGTTTTTTGAAAAGCTTGTCCTCGTTGTTCAGCTTGGTTCTGATGACTGCCTTAATTTCAGATTAGGACACACTGAATTTCTTTTGGATGTAGTCTAAAATAGAAAAGAAAAAAGATTCAGAGAATCTCTCAAGTTTCAGTTACACTCTTCAACACAGGCATAGTATGCTTAAACTGAATCTTGAATGGTGGTGTCACCAAGTGTTTGGGGAAAGTATTCATACTGTTCCAATTAATTTTTAATGGCATATTGGTCAGCATTAATGGCTATGAACATTTAAAGTAAAAGAAGTTAAGGTAACACTTTACTTCTAAAGCCTTTATGTATAATACATAATTAAGGTATTCATAATGCACATTGTAATGCATTATAATATATTTTCATAAATAATTGTGACTAAAGATAAATGCATCATAATATTTGCAGATTCATTGTTACATCTGAATTTGGTAGTTTGTCATGTGTTTTAATGCATTTCACATTATAAAGACATAAGTATTATAATTAATATAACTTTGGTTACACGGTAACACTTTCTATGAAGCCTATATTTATAATGCATTATAAGGGAATTCTTAATTGATTATAATTAGTGCTGGGCAATGATTAATCGCATCCAAAATAAAAGTTTGTGTTTACATAATATATGTGTGTGTACTGTGTATAATTATTTTTTATATATATAAATACATATTTAAGGCTTCACTCCCCCCCCCCCCCCCCCCCCCCCCCCCAATTCCGTCAGGAGGGAGTGAAGATGGTCTGCATGTTGTCTTAAGTGAGGGATCCCCGTGGTTTGGAGGATGCTCAAAACCATCTATCACCATAACTGTGTCAAAAGTCCTTTTGCTCTCAGACTCTGGGACGCCAGTTCGGGACTGGGGAGTCGTTATCAGTTGACCAGATGGCCTTTAGGAATGTTAGTTAAAGCTTGTTGTCCTTTTAAATTTGTTGCGAGTTCGTGATTCAATACAAGAGAATTAATGATTGCATCCAGAATTTCTACAACTGAATACATAAGCTTAAGCAACAACATATTGTTTATTTTTGTTCAACCAAGTCCAGCAGACCAGTGCAATTTGTGTTAACCTTTCCTGCTTCTGTCTCCTAACCGTGGTTGGGAGACACAGGGGAGATTCGTCTTCTCCAGGGCCGGTAATTCTCCTCCCGGGGTTAATTCCCAATTCTTCATGCTGTTTGGTGTGATGGTAGCATATAAAAGGACAACGAGGCCGTCTTGCAGAAGAGTTTAGGTGCTTTATTTGACTGACTGCACTGAAATCGCGGGGAACAACAACAAAGGGGCGCGCGCGGTGCCTTCGACAAGCGCACCCGCTCACTCTCGGTCACACCAAAGCCCGTCTACTTATTAGACATTCTCTGGTCACACACACACTGAGCTGTCCCGAACTGAACACATTAAAGACATATCTCACAACAAAGTTCGTTTTTTATAACAAAATTTCCCATCCAACCAAAGCGATCTAAGCGATCTATGAACATGTCTATGCGCGATCCCGTCAGCTTCTTCATCAGATCATGAACGCTAGTTGGTGCTCCAGTATAATCGGTCCGCCAAAAATCATCCAGTGAGAAACGTTCCGCGGTGCAAAAATAAGTGCGATTAAAATTATTTTTTTGTGTTAATTAACGCGTTAAAGTCTGTAATTAATTAATCTTAATTAACGCGTTAAAGTCCCGGCCCTAATATATATATATATATATATATATATATATATATATATATATATATATATATATATATATATATAATATATATATATATATATATATAATATAAGTATATACATGCAAATGTTTCTTAAATATATACATGCATATGTGTTTATTTATATATAAAAAATAATTATACACAGTATAATATAATATATACACACATATATTATGTATATTATTATTACAGTATTACTGAAATACAACTGCAGTATTACTGAAATACAACTGCAGTATTACTGAAATGCAACTGCAGTATTACTTGTTGATCTTGGGTTGATCTTGTCAAACTGGCATCTCTTGATCCGCACTCCTTCTCCCAAATTTATGTAATCGTCTCCCTAGCGGGGAACAGCAGAAAACAGATATTTTTCTTTTCTTTTCTGAAACAGTAATTTTTATGAAAGTTGACCACCACAGTGACAGACTGTAGGCTGGTACAATCTAAAACAAAATAAAACAAAATGGCTTAGAAATGCTTTTTAGAATAAATTGTAAAGCTACAGTCAACCATAATTTGGACAATGATTCTTGTATTTTTGACATCGCTTCTGTTTCTTTTTGAAATGATACTATTTCCTGATACTACTGTGAATAGTCACTCTTAGGGCCCTATTTTAACGATCTGAAACGCAAGTGTCAAGCGCGAAGTGTAAGTAACTTTGTGGGCGGGTCTTGGGCGCTGTTGATATTTTCCCGGCGGGATAAATGACTCTTGCGCCCGACGCAAGTTTAAAAGGGGTTGGTCTGAAATAGCTTCATTATTCATAGGTGTGGTTTGGCCGTAACGTGAAATAAACCAATCAGAGCGTCATCCAACATACCCTTTAAGAGCAGGTGCAAGGCGGATTGTTATTATTATGGCGGATTTACCAGGCCTACATTTTTTCACATCTTCATGGACACCACAATGATTTCCCTCGTGTGGTAATATTTTTCCTTGTTATAATGTATGATTTGCAAAAATAAAAACTGCTGCATCTGTGTTGATGAAAGAATCAAAGTGTGTGCGCGTTGTGCACCCGCTACATTATGGCCAAGCACACGCGCTTAAAATAGCATTATGAACAACGCACCACTGACTTTAGATTAGTTTTTTTCTTGGTCAGTGGCGGAATTGTTTTCTGGAAGTGCAAAATAGCACTAGGGAATGTTTGGGCCGAAACACGCCTCCTTTTTGCGCCGACCCGCCCAGGGAGCGCAAGTTCATTTCCTAGTTTACCGACGTGCATCTGTGGAGGGAAAAGCCCGCTTTGCGCGGGTGCAAAATAGGAATGATATATGCGTCAGTGTACAAAGTAATTTGCGCCGGGTGCAAGATAGGGCCCTCAGTGTTTTAATTGTGTTTCCATCCATTTCAGAAGCTTGGTGTGTAGGGTCTAAACAGTAAAACAATTCCAAATACTTATGGTTTGTCCTGTACATAGAGTTAAAAACAACAACAGCAACCACAAGATTGTTTTATGTAAAAGAGGTAAATTTTAACACACCTTCTAGCCAGAAAATACAATACAATACAATACAATAAATGCATAATTGGGATCCACTTATACCTGCCCATTTCCTTGAGCAGAGCATGGTTCTTGAATTTGAGAACCGATGTTCTGAGAAGATTAGGTCTGCGAGTGTCAGGCTTCGCTTTGTTAGCATTTTTTAATTCTCCACTTGTCTTTTAGCTCTGCCCACAGATGCATGTGTCTTTTAGCTCCTGCACAACAGCATGCATTTCTGGAAAAAAGCAGAGCAACACAATCATGTTTAAAGGGTACCTATCATGGAATTTTGAAAATTACCTTTCATGTAGTGTGTAACATAGATCTAAGTGAACGAAAACATCCTGCAAAGTTTTAAATATGAAAGTTCACCATATACAAAGTTATTATCTCTCAAAAGTAAGAGTCGACTCTGAGTCGTTGATATGAATCGATAGACGAACGATGCATTTTCTCTAACTTTCGTACGTCACTTGTACAAGTTATTTGAATAAGATACGCCCACTCATTGCATTAGGAGAAACCAGGGAAAACATCATGTCGACGAGACGCTGCTGTGTTTTGAAGTGCGACGCAAAAGCAAACTTTTTTCATCTGCCCAGTGAGGAGCATTTGAAGACAGTGGCTACAGTTCATAACTATACCACAGAAGTATTATAGCCCGAACTTGTTCTGTGTTCGCGTCATTTTGAAGATGATTGCTTCACAAACCTAAATGCTATAAAGTATGAATTTGCGAGCCGGCTGATACTGAAGGAGGGAGGTTCAGTACCGAGTTTATTTGGATCAGCTTCCTTCTCCGAATCACAACCTGTAAGTAGGCTGTTGCTTTTATGTTTGTATCATGTTCTATAATTATTTTGTGTGTTGTGTACGCACAGGCACAGCGCAGCTTCTAGCAGCTAACTTAGGTCTTCAATGTCAATTGTATTGAAATATGTGAAGTGTTTGTCGTTGTTAATGGAGTTGTCACAGGGCTCTCGAATGTCACGCATCACGCATTGAGCGTGACAGTCACTCATTTCGGTCTTTTGTCACGCTCTCCGGCCACACATTGTATTTCTCACGCTGAAAAACTATTTGTAATATATTTAATATGCCGCAGTGCCCAAAACTCACTCACTGTGGAACCGGCAGGATTCAAGCGCGTCTCCTCCAGTGTTGCCAGGTCCGTATGCCTGCACTGTTTCCGCGGGTTGTTTGTGTAGTGCACGCTGGTTGACGCGATTGTTTTATCCACTGGAACATGATTGTTATTGAGGAAACACCCGGGAACGCTATTTGAATATTTTTGGCCGTGATTGGGTTAGTTTGATGAGAAATTGGACTGGTTTTGTTGTGCAGACCTGGCAACCCTGGTCTCCTCTGGTGTTGTTCGTCTGGTGTTGTTAGCCAATCAGAAAATAGCACTGTTGTATCTGGGTAAGATCTAGCGCAACAACCAATGACACCCCGTCGGCTGGGTGTCTAACATATCACCACAGATTAGCGTCACGCAAGGGCGGGGTTTGGAAAAATGACTCGCTAAACGATTCATATGGGAGTAGGTGAGCAAATCAGGTAAAATAAATGCATATTATAAGACAACAAAAGTGTTTTTTGTCATTGCATGCTTGTAAAACTGTTGTTGGGGACTCCCAGAACAATATTAGGAACATTTTAAATGCCATAATAGGTACCCTTTAAATACTGTACACTGCCCTCCACATCTATTGGCACCATTTATTCCCTTGGTCTTTCATTAAAAATTCTAACCTTAAATCAAAATAAAATAATTGGGAAAAATATGAATATGAATTGATAAATATATTATTGGGATACAGTATATGGAATATATGTATACCACAGTTATTGTCACCCCTTCATTGACTACTTTGTGTAAGCCTTCACGTATAGGGCTAATCCACTGCTAGGTGTGCATTACATGATTTTTAAATAAAATGTGGTGTAATGCACACAAGCTGTTAAAGCTAGGTTAGAAAGCGAAGTTAAAGCTTTCCTTCACGTTTGTGTTGCACAATTTGACCAGAAGAGTAAAACTAACAGTTGCTTTTCATTAGTTTGTTGGCCTATGGCTCGTTACATCTAGCTTTCTGCACACTTTAAATCAGGCACAGTATTTTTCTTAATGCTGCCTAAATCAGGCACAGCAGCACATTATGTTAGAACAGTGATCAAACTGACTTGTAGCTACCTGCGCATTCATTGTTTTAATGCACACCTTCCAGCCAATCAGAATTGAGTATTCAAACAGAACATGGTATAATACAGAAGAAGAAGAGAGTTCACAAGTTGAGAACTGATAATGGGCTCCTTGCACATAGCAACCTGACGTCATATCCGCAACAGGTAAATACGGCTCGCTCTCTTCCTGTCTGAAGGCGTACAGACACAACGTAGACATTTTCCGCCTAATACTAGAAAACAGTACAGCATTATAACACGCATATTCTGTCAGCCTCGGGTTGTTTATTAGCCTAATGTAAGCTAGCAAACTAACGTAAGCCATAAAGTTTGAGATATATAGACTTACCTTCATATCCGTGGATATATGAAGAGGCATACATTTTAAAGCCCTTCTCTCTAATTTGCTGGTAGGTGATTTGGAGGAGGACTTACAAAGGCGATGTACGTCCGTTATTTAAGTTTCGCAACTCTTGTAAACATCTCATCTCATAGTGTAGAATAGCGCCGGAAAAGACGAGGCCGCATTTCCGGTAAGGAAGTAGTTACGTGCAAGGAGCCCATTGAGAAGATTTGCGGCGGTATAGCTAGATTTCATTACCTTTCGACTCCCTCAGCTCTCTCTCTGCTTTTATCCTGAAGCGCCGCTCATATTTTAAATCTTATTTTAGCTCTTTAATTTCATTTTTTAACTCCTCGATCTTTTCAGCCATGTCTGAACTCTTAGATGGTTGAGGAGACAAAGGACTTGGTACACTTGATTCCTCCAGCACTCCCACAGCAGGTCTTGGTTCCTGAAGTACAATATCAGGTATTATGTATTCTAGCTGTAAAGATATACACTCAAAAAAATATGTTGGCTTTGATTAACATTTTTATGTAAACAGGATGCACATATCTAACCTGGCCCTAGCCAGATGAATTTTGCTCCGCCTAGCTCCACTCATCCATCTGGAACCGATCCATTGAAATGGCGTTTCAGAAGGCTGGGCCTTATCAAAAAACCTTGCATATGATTGGATAAGCCACTTGTCTGTCATCTTTATCGACGTGCTATTTCAACCACTCACACCGAAGCCAACCCGTGACGCTGATGAGAGCGACGCAGGAAAAAACAAAACAGAACAGCCGACATCTTGGATATAGCAGCAGTGCAATCAGCGCAATGTCGGTAAATGATCAATGCCGTCTGTGCCATGAAAATGTGCGGATAAAAGGCAACATTGGGCACAGCAAACTTATTTTTAACAAAGAAGCTAACCAAAAAAGTATAGACAAACGACTTACAGAACTCGGTTTAACATTGTTACAAGTTCAGGTAAGATCATGTCGGATATGCAGTCGGTGCGTTCGCTTGATCGGCAGACTCGAAGATGCTCTGGCAAATTTTAGAGGATGGCAAAAAGCAGAAGAGGAACCGCTTTCTGAACAATCATCAGAAACATCAGTGAGTGCAAAGACGCCTGTCGCACATAAACGGAACAGGGAACCGACTCCGTCGAAATTGCGTCCCCAACCCCGAACACCCACTGCTCCCCCAGCTACTAAATTGTTGAGGCCAACAACTGAGAACAGAGCTCGACAAAGTGTCACTGAGGTAAGTACAAATCATGAAACATAAGACAGGCAATAGCTAATGATGTAAACCAGTGTAATGCAAGCACAATATGAACAGTTCTCACGTTTATAGTCTAATGTAATGGAGTTTGTCGACTAAAGTTTGGGGGATGGGTTGTGTTAACTTTAGTCCCATGTAGCTAGCAATCGAAGTAGCCTATGGGACTAGGGCTATGTATGGTCAGATTGTACTTCAGGAAAAGTAGCTGCCAGTGTCCCATCATCCCAACAAAACAAAAATGAATGGCAATAAAGTATGGCACAGTATACAACAAACATTATTATGCATGTAAACAATAGTTACTAACTAAAGAAGATTTTGTTTTGTGTCTGTCTCAGGTGGTTATCTATTATCCCTCAAGGCCAAAGGGTGTCAGGATAGTATGTCAAGACGACGCAGCAGGCATGGTGGAAGCCATCGCAAAGAAGAACTGGAGCGTGGCTGCCAATCATCTAACCAGACACAAAGAACTCTTTGGACCACTCAGTGAAAACATCCTGCAAATCATAGAGGATGAGTGCAAGAATATCTGCAATCCCTTCAAAGATTCCATGCTGTCCAAGTCATCAGCAGCAGATTTGAAGGCATTTTCATTTGAAAATTTGCAAGCAGATCTCCAGCGTTTGTCACCATTTTTGTTTTCGATTTTTTTTACGTTTTACTAAACAGTCTGCTAATATCGCTTGTGCTGCAGCAGCTATAGCTTTAAAAGGCAGAGAACCCCGCTTGTCAGCCTTCTCATATTATGTGAATAGTGTCCTACAATATGCTGGGGTGAAGAAGGCAGCTTTTAAAAGACTTAGCAAATTGGGCATAACAACTTACTACACTAGTGCTGTTAGAAAGCAAAAGGAACTGGCAAGTACATGCGGAGAGGATTTTCTGCTACTGAAAGTAGCCAATGAAAAATTTCTCAAGGAACATGAAGACACCAGCACAGCCAATGGTGGATCTGTTCCAGGAGGGGAAAACCAAGGTACCAAAGGAGCTACCCGAACAACCACACTCAATGACTCTGTGGGAGACCTGGATGAAGCTATGCATAGCATGAAGCCGTTTGTCTTGTCAGGTAAGAAAGGCCAGTTTTTAACATTGTAAAATGTGTTTATGCATTTAGCTGCTTGAGATCTTTGTAATGTTGTATAATAATAATTGTAAAAATATGAATCGCTTCATTTACAGCGCCTTTGTAAGTACCCAAGGTCACTTACAATTTATGTTTCATTTCTGTTAAGGCTTGATGATTGATGTTTTTTTTCTTTATCGTTTTTTTCTTACAGATGAACCTAGACAAAGCACACAAGAGAACACCACTGTCACACAGCAGGCTATTGGTGTCACCACTACTCCTTTACAGATGGAGCAGCAGCCGGGGTCTGACAATGTTACAGCTGTGTTAGCCTTCAGTACAATAACAGACACTGAAATGGCAGATCTGGGCGTAGCAATATTGCCTGAAGAAGCACCAACAGAGCCAACTCTCCCATGCACATATTCAATTATATTTGACAATCTGGACTTCTTCAGCCACACACACCACCAGTCTATCAACCGGGCAAACCAATCAATTCACCGGATCCACGACATAGCTGTGGAAGACAGAGTCCCTTCAAACCATCTCAGCAGACACAAGCCGACTCAACCACTCACAGATTACAACATTGGGAAATCCCTCCCTAGTCTTGACTCCCAAGCCCAAATGCGTTGCGATTATGTTGTCCTGGGAAGCCGAATACTAACCAAGTACCTAAACGCCTTCAAGCCGCTATCAGCAATCGTGGTTCATCACATCCCTCACCAGTATTCTGCAGAAATGTCCGAGCATTCAACCCACGTAAGTATTAAATGAACTACACTTCATTCTGAGTTTTGGCATTCTGTAGACTTTTTGACATAAAGAAGTATATAACCTGGTAGTTATTTGGTATATGCTATCACTCCAAACTTTAATGCTATTTCAATTCATGTGTTCCTTCCTCATAGCACCCCCTTGGACTTCTGTTCAAAGATGAGAACCAGTCTACAGAGTTGGCTGATGTTCTACAGCATCTCCAGAATGAGTAAGTAGGCTGGGGTGGCCAAAACGGAATTACATGTTCAGCTTGGGAAGGGTATTGATTTAATAAAGCTTTGACATCTACTTGATGTGTCATGTAGGTATGTTCCAAAGGGCCCAGATGGACCGCAGAGCGTTTTAGTCGGTGGTGACAGACTAACGGAGGGAAATAGCCGCGGCATACAGTGGGCCTTTGCCGAAGGAGAAAATGTGGACGACAGACTGGAAGGCCTGCATCAACATCAGCATCAGCCCCTACACGTCCCCACACCGCTTTGTTTGTTCACTTTAAGCACAATTTGGACAATTCTCTCACCATGTGTGCTTATGTTGCCAGTGGTTTAGGGATGAATGGCTGTTTGTTCAATTACTTTGCCCCATGAAAAGACAGATCCAATTAAGTACAAAAACGTTGACGTTGTACTTACTTCTGTTAGATACTGTAAATGTATTCATTTATTTGAGTTTTTAGATCATGTCAATTTTTTTTCTCCTTCCTCGCCAAATGGCTTTGTTGACTACTATAAAAATGAATTGCATTTTAGATCTATCATCGGGTCTTTTACAAAGAGGGTTCGGCAAGGGATCATGGGACACTCCTCGCCAATATGAATAAGTTGAGGTATGCTTACCTATCATAGAAGTGCTATTTTTGTGCATTGTCTTTGGCATTCTTAGTTGTTGTCAGTTTAATATCTACATGTTTTAATATTTGCATTCTGAATAAAATTGCATTGTTCACTGTTTTCAGGTTTTTCTCTTTCACCGATGAACCCCAGCCACCATGAATTACGGCTCGGTACTTCATCACGACTCTTTCTGCTCTGTCCTGTTGTCAAGCCACCATGAATTACGGCTCGGTACTTTATCACTCATTCAATTCTGTCTGTATGTCATGTAACTGAAGAGGGTGTGTGCGTGCGTGCGTGCGTGTCACTCATTCAATTCTGTCTGTATGTCTGTTATGTAACTCAGGAGGGTGTGTGGCGTGCGTTGCGTGCATGTGTGTGTGTCACTCATTCAATTCTGTCTGTATGTCTTATGTAGCTCAGGAGGGTGTGTGTGTGTGTGTGTGTGTGTGTGTGTGTGCGCGCGTGCGTGTGGGCATGCGTGAGGTTGTCACTCATTCAATTCTGTCTGTATGTCTGTTATGTAGCTCAGGAGGGTGGGTGTGTGCGTGTGGTCATCTGGTGAGTCAGGTTAGGAATGTAGTCCAACCACCATGAATTAACAAGTTGGAACTTCAACATCACGACAGAGAGACTATATGGGGCACTATCTGTCACTTTTGAGTGATTTATGGCCCCATGATTGACCACGCCCCTTTCCCCCACGCTTAGCCCCGCCCCTTTTTACCCCTCCCACTCACTTCCGATCTGACCATCTGGACCGTGGGAAAATTCCCACGCTCTGCCCTCCTCTTTCCACCCCCACCACCCCCACTTCCGGAGAGATCATGTGACCGTGGGAAAATTATCCCACGGACCACATTTGAAGATTTTTTTTTGTTTTTTTCACAATTACATATTCTTTAAAGATGTATAAAAGATTGTATACAGTTTAAAATACATATGTCTTTAGTGTTATTACACATTTTTAAATTAAAACTATGTGTATGATATTAAAACTACATTGTGTTAAAAAATCATGATCAAAACAATGAAATAAAAAGGGTCTTTTAGCGGTCACCATACACTTTGTAAAATGTTAAAAACGTTTAGACATAAAACATAAATAATTAATAAATTTAAAAATATAATTCAATAATTAAATAAATAAAAGTTTTAAATTGTGTTTCCTTAAAATTATCAAAATGTTTTAGCATTAAAAAAATCTAAAACAAGGTGTATTAAAATTATATCATACAAATATAACTAATTACTATATTTGAAGATGTACTTTTTCACAATTATACATTGTTTAAAACTATTAAAACAATTTATATCATTAAGATACTTTTGTCTTTAGTGTTCATACACTTGTAAGTTGTTAAAACATTAATGAAAAAGTTTAAACCGCATTTCTTAAAGTTATCCAAATGTTTTCTTAAAACATCTAAAATGTTAAAACGTTAAAACATCAACATCCTGTTATTTACAGAAAAGTAAAACGAGTTAAACGTTTTTCTTCATTACAAAAGATACATTTAACCTTCATTATTTTTGTAAAATGTGTTACATTTTACATAAAACACATCATGACATTAAAATTACATCATGTTAAAAATCACAGTATCAAAAACACATACATACATTTTTTAAAAAAAACTGACTTACGTTTTTTACATCCACGCTTTGTTGTTGAAAGAAGAACAAAAGTAATCCAGTTTAAAGATTTAATCCAACACCATCGATATATCCAAAGGTATTAATCCATCACTATAAAGGTATATCCAAAGGTTTAGAGATTTTAACTCCAAAAGTTGTGTAAATGTAATTTCCCGGGAGCTCCACGAAACACGTCCATTCACTGGCATCCCAAAAGTTAGACTGACCTGACTCAGACTCCACCCCTAGAGCCATCCCACACCTCGACCCCTCCCACAACAGGTGCTGAGGCGTGGGAAAGGATGACAAAGAGTTCCCACGCGCACACACGCACGCACGCACACATACACACACACACACACACACACACACACACACACACACACACACACACACACACACACATAATGAAAGAATAGATGTCCGCAGCCCATGCGTTGCGCATGCGCGCGCATACACACACGTGCACACACACACACACAAACACACACGCACACACACACCCACACCTGGGAGCGTGGGAAATAGAACAAACGTCACACATACGTCACACAAGCACTCCCACATAATGAAAGAAGAGACGCCCCCGTGCTCCGTTTGAAAAGCCGCAAACTCGACGTAGGCCTACATTCTCTTGGAATTTAGGCTACTGCAGAGTCAGACCCAAAGACTCCCGAGAGATGCCTTGATGAAGCTATGATGGATTTAACTTTAGCTCCGCGAAATTACAAGGATCGCGATTAACAAAATTAACCAGCGGAACATGTGGAATATATGTTTCACTTGTCTGGAGGACGTGCGTGTAGCCTGCATATGATTTTGACATGGATTTACGTGAAGATAGATCAATGTGGATATAACGATAGAAGATTTACATGGAATACAACAGAGCACCCTCGATTTTGGTTTTCACAGAGCGAGATATTGAATTTTATTTTTTACCATGTTATGGATTGGTATGAAAAGACTGAGGAGACGGATTAACAAATGAGGAATATACAGACTGCTCGTGGACCACGTTAATAAATACCCACGTATTAATTAGAAGGTTATAAGGTATATGTATAAATGTATTTAATGTAATAAATAATAAATATAGCCTACTTCCTTTGTATATCCTTTGCATCCATCCTATATCGTTGAACATCGATAAACATGCCCTTACATGCTCCCAGAGACACAGTCGAAGTCTACACGACATGCACGACATAACATACTGTACATATAACACGGGTAGATCACGTAACGATCAACGTGCAAACATAGTTTTCAAACTTCACGGAAAGTTTTAGAACAGTCCAAATCGCGAGCAGAGGTGGGGGGTGTTTGGGAGAGTCCATTTCTAAAGGGTCTTTTTACTGTTTTATAACAAATAACATTATGTCCAGGAGAAGTTCGCACTCACACATAAACACACTCCTACAATGTATTGTCTGTGGTAAGATCAGGGACTTGTTTTTAATTAAAGAAAGTTTCGTTTTTCACATATATTTGAAAAGTTCACCAACACATTTAAAAGTTTTAAAAAAGTTGTATAAGTTATGGTTGGTATTCTTACATTTTACTACGTTATCAGAAAATGTTAGAGAAAGTTGTTACTTCTTTTTAATTCTGTAATTTTACAGACCTAAAACCATGATGCTTCAAAGTATGGAATATAAGTTTTTGAACATTTATAAGATTTTGAACATTTATAAATTTGTGTATTGCAAAAGCAGAAGTCTATTTTTTATTCTGTATTTTTACAGACCTAAAACCATGATTAGAAGTAGTCAAAGACAAACGATTTTGAACATTTATAAATTTGTGTGTTGCAAAAGCAGAAGTCTATTTTCTTTAAATAAAGATTTAACGTTTTAATTTCTTTAAATCAGTCTGATGACACACATTATTTCTGTGATTAATTGATTAGTAATGTTGCGAGGGGGTTTCCTCACACGAGTAAAAGCACTTTAGATGTGTTTGTGACAAACACATTGTATTTACTTAGACTTTTTAAACGTATTTAACATTTTAAATGTTTTTCTTCTGTCCAACTTACATTTCATATATGAATTGCCTGAGACGTTTAACAACCACATATAGGGAATGCATGTTGATTAGTACACTGTACCACTACCATCACTGTAGTATTCTGAGGAAATATCAGTTACTTACTTGGGTTAATCTCATTAAATTCAAAAACATTTGTTTAATTTATAAAATCAGACATGGTCTAGCACCAAATGCTTTCTGTGTGCATTTAAACATTATATATTTATTTTATATGATTTGTATTTCATGAAGACCTGAGGGTCGACACGATACTTTTTT
Source organism: Chrosomus eos (assembly GCA_036326025.1). Classification (NCBI taxonomy): domain Eukaryota; kingdom Metazoa; phylum Chordata; class Actinopteri; order Cypriniformes; family Leuciscidae; genus Chrosomus; species Chrosomus eos. The sequence goes on along the minus strand of JAZAVI010001024.1, from coordinate 73,693 downwards.
AATACCATTTTTGAAGCAGTACCTTTCAGTTTGCGGACTTCACACTTCTTTATTCAGTTTATTTCACTCAGTTGTCCTGGACCTAAGCCCAATTTGGATGTTTGGAATGTGCAAGCCAGCTTTATGTTTTTTGACTCTTCATTGTATTTCCATAATACGGTGTATGTAATTTTATTTTTGTGATTTTATACCTGCGGTTATCTTTAAGCTAGCCTTTTATTACACCCGGGTGAGGGACTAACGGTGAAAATTACCACTCTTGAGCTAACTTGGGTACATTTACATTGTTTTAATGCTGATTAATGTAACACTGTCCCCCTTTTCAAATAAAGAGAAAATGAAAAATTACGTTTCAGACATAGTGCAAACATGCAATGTTCGAGAAAAGCTCATATTGGTGTAATCTTTGAGAGGTCTCATCCCAAAAACGTTAAACTTTGTGTTGGGATGACCCAGACATTCCTTTACTAAAATAAACTTTATGGAAGTCATCTTCAAGCTGTGAGTATGCTTCGACATGTAACTATACCATTATATATTTATATTATGGTCCCATGTTGCTTTAAAGTCTTTGTTGTTTGTTTGTTATAAACTAATACTTTTTATTTTTCAACATCCTACACAAATTAAAGAAACATATGAGCTAAGAATGTTCTCTAACCCAAAATAAACAGATAATGGAATGTTTGCAATCTACAATATATGTTAGATATTATAGTTGTATTTTACACACATCAACATATTTTGTCAGAAAGTTACACACTTGTAAAGCCTATATGGACTAACTTTAAAACATAGGCCTAATCTTTATACAGAAATCACACACGTCCAAACAAACACACAATATTCAAAAAGACCAAATCACTAAGAAAAGAGGAAATGAAAAGCATTTGTTTATAAGAAATACACAAAAGTTTGCAAATGACGGTTTATCATTAGTTTTTAGCCATCTTGCTCAGTAGATGACACCGTTCACATCTTGTTTCTCGGATTGTATGTGTATGACATGATGTACCTGTACCACATTATTGTAATGCAAACATATTTGAGGGTTAACGTCACCTGTCCTTGTAAAGCATATGGATAAAATTCAAAGATTATGTTTGCACGAAAGTAAACTCTAGAGGTCAACTTGCTATTACGATGTTTACATCTTGTTTGTTTTTATTTTTGTACAGTGTGCAAAACTATAGTCTCCGAGAATGGACAAACATGTTCATATAGGAATTTATGGGGAAAAACACGTACAAATATAGCATAAAGAGAATTAAATGACCGTCCTTCTACACGACTTCTACATTTCTTTTACAACATATTTCTTTTACAACTATTTCTGCTATCTCTACGAAACATCGAGATGAAAGATGAGTATCGCTGTTTTTCTGTTACCTAAAAAACTATAACAAACCCGTCTAACTATTACACTTAAAGATGTGCATTTCACAGCACAATCATAGATACACCGTTATTTTGTGTGTGTGTGTGTGTGTGTGTGTGTGTGTGTGTGTGTGTGTGTGTGTGTGTGTGTGTGTGTGTGTGTGTGTGGTGTATGTATGTGTGGACATGTTTTTCTATCCTGGTGGGGACTTAAACCCGAATGCACACAGACTCATGGGGACTTGAGTCACTGTGGGGACCTAAATAGAGGTCCCCATGGGCACAAAAGTTTATAAATCATACAGAATGAGTTTTTTTTAAAATGTAAAAATGCAGTTTCTGTGATGGGTAGGTTTAGGGGTAGGGTTAGTGTAAGCTGATAGAATATACAGTTTGTACAGTATAAAAACCATTATGTCTATGGAGAGTCCTCATAAAGATAGCGCACCAGACATGTGTGTGTGTGTGTGTGTGTGTGTGTGTGTGTGTGTGTGTGTGTGTGTGTGTCACTAAACAACAGTTAAGATAATGAATTCTAAATGATACTTATTTTTAAGTGAAAGGTGGGATAATTAGTTTTAATTCTTTCCATTTAACATAACCATTCTCAATCTATTGCAGCAATCTATTTTCCTTTGAAAAACAAACCTTGAAACAACTATACTTTCTTAGAATGTCATCAGCCATAGAAATGTCTTGCGTACGTCTCTCTCACAGCTATCGCCGGAGTTCCCCTCATCACCTAATGTACAGCTAAAGAAAACATTTACAAGAGTTGTGAAATGTGCCTTAAATTGAAATCTATAAGTGACTCTCAAATTCTGTGCATGCAACAAAACACATCGCAGCCGTGTACGATGATTTATCATAAAATTACTTCTGTCACATTGTTTGAAGAAAAAACTTTAATCAGCTGGTGCTTAATAACTATTGAAGTTATTAAACAGCACTGAATTCGGTAATGACGTGTTTTATGTGTTATATCTTGTTTTAATTTTAACTAAATACATTTGAATGCTCTAAAGGTTTATAACTGAACTTTAACATATTAATACATGGTAAAAGTTTTTCTTTTACTTCCTATCTACTTTCTAAATGCTTGTTACAACTCTTATTGCGAACAATCCATCCCATACATATGTTTTTGATCTTGTAATGTTTAATCAAAATGTTGTAATTGGAGTGAAAATCACTAAGTCACTAAACAACACCCTCTGTTTACGACGTCATGACGGATACGTCCCTATACCCCCCTCCCCCTCCCCTCCAGTGGGGTTATATACCCAACCTCATGATCTCACAGGAGACACAGAGCTGGTGACCTCCTGACAGAGCTGACCTAACAGGACAGTACGAGTTCCGGCGTAGACATCTATACTACTACAACATCTCAGCGATCAAAGGTTGAAAGAACATTGTCTGATTGTTACATGGACAACCAAAGAACGCTTCAACATTCTTGTATACCTGAGCATAACACGCATTGTGCTTCTTCGACTGACATCACTATGGAGGATCTGACCCATAACCCCAAACTTCAGAGTGTTAATGCACAAGACTTGGTTGATCGTGCTGCAACGACTCAATCACATGACATTCCAGGAATTATCCGAATCTTTCAACATCGGATAGGGGATAAAGTTTACACCATCCATGAAGTTGAGTTCTAAAAATCTAAAAACTTTGGACTAAAAGCATGATGGAGCACGGCTGTCCGTTGAGTTCTGAAGATGCTACGAACAAGCCTATGGTGTTTGACTGTGATCAATATGATTCAAAATATGAGAAATTCTGCGCCGTCTGCGAAATTGTTGAAACTCTACTCAGCTACATCCAAGGCAAGACAACACAGCCTGCAAAAAATTATTTTCTGGTTAGCCAAACTTTAATGTCATTTCTATTGTTTAACTTTTACTTTTAACACCTCAATGTATGAATATATTGCATAACGTTTCAATGAATGAATATACTGTTTATCTCTCAATATATTGTTTAAATAAATTGTTTTTAAAAAATATTTTGTGGTCATGTCTGAGATCATAAAAATCGATACAACATCCAACCCTAATCCATACCATTAGGAGGTATTAAATAATAATAATAATAATTAAATGATCTTCATTCTTTTGTTTAGCTGCATTTAAAAAATGGACAAATGGTTCGCATTATACCCATATCTCACAGCATCTTTTGAATAATAGACAAGCTGTTTAAATTGAGTTTAAGCCAAGTGTTTACACGCTGGGGTGCCGCCAGAAATTCTGGGCCCTATGGAAAACAAAATTTCTGGGGGCCCCTACATTTTTTACAGATAAAATTTAACCCAATAAACATGCCCAGTATACTTTAAAAAGGATACTTAGCACATTGCATAAATAAATTGTCTAAAGATGAGTACAAACAGACAAGAGAAAAATGTAGAAATATGTAGGCTACTTGTTTACATAAAAGGGAGAACATTTATTATCTCAATTGCTGACTCTGCATCTGTATAAGTCAAACACCCACACACGTAATAATAACCATATTATTTTTATTGGCCTATTATAAAATATTAAAATATCTATTTTGTAAACTCCTTATAGCCAATGGTTACTACAGACACATGTTTTATTCAATTTTATATTATTTTTTCTGGGGCGTTTTATTTACATTAAGAACGTCAAGTTTGACAGCATCGATCATAGCAGCAGCACTGTGACTTCACAGAACACAGGACACATACACAGCAAACTGGTTTTGTAATTTTTGAAATCTATAAGTGACCCTCAAATTCTGTGCATGCAACAAAACAATAACCCCCAAGACAGCAGAGATGTTATAATTGTTGGATGTAAATCATAATTCAGTAATTATTTTACTAAGCTATCTAGATAAAGGCGGGTCATGTAGCAACAAAAATAAGTAACTCTGAAAGTTTTGGAATACAGGCAAGCTACCTTTCTTTTTGAAAAACTGTGACACATACTGTCGACTTCGGCGTTCTCTGTCTTCTCTTTTCCTTCTTTTCTTTCCGTTTTTGATACCCTGACTTTATATGTGACATGCATGCGTGTGCCACACTGTCTGCACTGCATTGCAAGTGGAATAAGCAAGAGACGCTACACTAGCGATCGTAGCTCGGACAGTGCAGGTGGAATGAACCATTGTGAGGGGGAGGGGTGTGACTGAAAACAGTAAATACATTATTTGTAGAATGACAATGTAACGTATTGAGTTCTTAGATCTGTTTTGTGTTATCTCAGTGTTTCTTGCTGTATGTTTATTTGTTTTTGTTTAACTGTAATTGGTAACAGTGTTCCCCACCTCAAAGAATATGTATGTTACAGACGTAACAATGGTTTATTCAGAATGTAGCCTACTGTTTTAAAGCTGATGTGTGGGGTTAGGCCTATATACAATAGGTACATTGCTTATATTTAGATGTCAAAATAAATGATCTCAACCATACTATCATACCTAAATTAGTGTTATGGATCTATTGCGAACAGCATGCATATGTTTTGACCTTGTGATGCTTAGTAAAAAAAAATGTAACTTCTCTTTTTTTCTAAAAAAAAAACCTTCTCTCTGGTGACATGCTGGAATTGCAGTTACTTCTGATGCATTGTGACTGTAATTTACATTAGTGTTGTCACGGTACCAAAATTTCAGTATTCGGTACCAATACCAGTAAAAATTCACGGTTCTCGGTACCAATTTTAGTACCAAAGCTTAATTTAGATTAAATTTACATATATTAAAGTGTATATCACAGTTGATTAGTTATGTTTTCTTAATAAAACATCTAAAACCAGTTGTATTAAAATTTATTCAAGCAATAGGTCTATTTTCTAACATATATTTGAACAAAAGTAGTAGTTTCACAATGACAGTGTTTAAAGGTGTCAAGTCAAGTCACCTTTATTTATATAGCGCTTTTTACAATACAAATTGTTTCAAAGCAGCTTTACAGAGATAACAGGAAAACAATGTTGTAATAGTATTGTTCAATTGAAAATTAAATGAAAATTAAATGTCCCCAACTAAGCAAGCCAAAAGGCGAAGGCAACAGTGGCAAGGAACCAAAACTCCATCAGGTGACAGAATGGAGAAAAAAACCTTGGGAGAACCCAGGCTCAGTCGGGGGGCCAGTCCTCCTCTGGCCAACGAATGAACAGTGTATGATTATGAGTTAGGCAGCATAATGGCAGGAGTCAGATGGGATCAGAACTTTCACGATATTATCCAGTTCATCTGGTTGGGTTGGGTCATCCGGCCGGTGAGGAGATGAGTGGTGAGGTGTCCATGGGCCTTCACAGCCCTGATAATGCGTGTTGTTGTGTCCATGTGATGGTCCTTCATCAGATCTGGATATGCCCTGGATCCGGCGGTCTGCGGTAAACCTCGGGATAAACAGAGAGACTAATATTAGCATAGACGCCATCCTTCTTATGATGTACAAAGTACATCAGGAATTATGGGAAGTGTTCCCGGTTCCGGCTGATCTAATCTATGCAGCCTAACATTGAATTATAGAAATCTATAATGTGTTATGTGTATGCTAAGCCAAAGAGATGTGTTTTTAGTCTAGATTTAAACTGACAGACTGTATCTGCTTCCCGGACCGTGTTAGGAAGATTGTTCCAAAGTTTTGGTGCTAAATAGGAAAAGGATCTACCGCCAGCAGTCGATTTTGATATTCTAGGTATTATCAACTGGCCAGAATTTTGAGATCGCAATAGACGTGAAGGACTATAATGCGTTAAGAGCTCGCTCAAGTACTGGGGAGCTAAACCATTTAGTGCTTTGTAAGTAATCAGCAATATTTTAAAATTTATATGATGTTTAATAGGCAGCCAATGCAGTGTTGACAGAACCGGGCTAATATGGTCATACTTCCTGGTTCTGGTAAGAACTCTAGCGGCTGCATTTTGAACTAGCTGTAGTTTGTTTAATAAGCGTGCAGGGCAACCACCCAGTAGAGCATTACAATAATCTAGCCTTGAGGTCATGAACGCATGAACTAATTGTTCCGCATTTGTCAGTGAGAGCATATGACGTAATTTAGATATATTTTTAAGATGGAAAAATGCGGTTTTACAGATACTAGACACGTGACTTTCAAATGAAAGATTGGTATCAAGGAGCACACCCAGGTTCCTAACTGGTTCCTAAGACTTAACAGAGCAGCCATCAAGTGTTAGACATTATTCTAGGTTATTAGGTGAGGAAGTTTTTTGTCCAATGATTAGAATCTCTGTTTTTTCAGAATTTAGTAATAGGAAATTACTGGTCATCCAATTTTTTATATCAGCTATGCATTCCGTTAATTTTGTGAATTGGTAAGTTTCGTTAGGTTTTGAAGAAATATACAGCTGAATATCATCAGCATAACAGTGAAAGCTAATTCCATATTTCCTAATTATATCTCCTAATGGTAGCATGTACAGAGTGAAGAGCAGCGGTCCTAGTACTGAGCCTTGTGGTACGCCATACTGAACTTGTGATCGATAAGACATCTCTTCATTTACTGCTACAAACTGATATCGGTCAGATAAGTATGATTTAAACCATGCTAGTGCAATTCCGCTAATGCCAACATAGTTTTCTAGTCTATTTAAAAGAATGTTGTGGTCGATAGTATCAAATGCAGCACTAAGATCAAGTAACACTAATAGAGAGATACAACCACGATCGGATGATAGGAGCAAATCATTTGTGACTTTAATGAGAGCAGTCTCAGTACTATGGTACGGTCTAAATCCGGACTGAAAATCCTCGCAGATATTATTTCTTTCTAAAAAGGAACACAGTTGTAAGGATACTGCTTTTTCTAGTATCTTTGACAGAAAAGGCAGATTCGAGATCGGCCTGTAATTGACTAATTCTGTAGGATCAAGTTGCGGTTTTTTAACAAGCGGTTTAATCATAGCCAACTTAAAGGTTTTTGGTACGTATCCTAATGACAAAGATGAATTAATGATATCTAGAAGAGGATCTATGACCTCTGGAAGCATCTCTTTCAGTAGCTTAGTCGGTATAGGGTCTAGCATACAAGTTGTCGATTTAGATGAATTAACAATTTTGCAAAATTCTTCCTCTCCTATAGCAACAAATGAATCAAAATGTTCCTCACAGAGACTACAATATACTCACTGATGCGATACTGTAGTAGACGGTTGCATAGTTATAATTTTGTCCCTGATATTATCAATCTTATAAGTGAAGAAGTTCATAAAGTCATTACTGCTGTGTTTCTTATAAACTTCTGGGCTTGAAGCTTTCTTTTTCGTTAGTTTAGTCACTTGTTCAAATAAATACCTAGGATTATGTTTATTTTCTTCTAATAGGGTTGAAAAATAATTAGTTCTAGCATCTTTTAAGGCCTCTCTGTAAGCAATCGAGCTCTCCTTCCATGAAATGGAAGTATAAAAGACGGTATAAAGTTTAAAATACACATATATTTAGTGTTATTACACATTTTTTAAATTAAAACATTAAACTATGTAGATATTAAAACTACATCGTGTTAAAAATCATGTTTAAAACAATGTATAAAAGTGTGTTTTTGGCAGTCACCATACACTTGTAAAATGTTAAAAACGTTTAGACATAAAAATAAATAATTAATGAATTTAAAAAAATAATTAAATAAATAAGTTTTAAATTGTGTTTTCTTAAATTTATCAAAATGTTTTAGCATTAAAAACATCTAAAACAAGATGTATTTAAAATGATATCATACAAATAGAACTAATTACTATATTTGAAGATGTACTTTTTTTCACAATTACCTAGTGTTTAAAGATGTATAAAGTTAAAATACACATATCTTTAGCGTTATTACACTTAAAACATTAATGAGAAAGTTAAAATTGTGTTTTTTTAAAGTTATCAAAATGTGTTAATATTAAAACAATGTGTATTAAAATTATATCAATTAAATATTTATGTTTTCTTAAAACATCTAACATCTCTTGTATTAAAACTACATTAAACAAATAGATCTAATTACTATATTTGAAGATGTACTTTTTTCACAATTACCTAGTGTTTAAAGGTGTATAAAGTTAAAATATATATGTCTTTAGTGTTCATACACTTGTAAATGTTAAAACATTAATGAGAAAGTTAAAATTATATTATGCAAATACATCTAATTACTATATTTGAAGTTGTGCTTTTCACAATTACACATCGTTTAAAGGTATATAAAGTTTAAATACATACATACACTTGTAAAATGTAAAAACATTAATGAAAAAGTTTAAACTGCATTTCTAAAAGTTATCAAAATGTTTAGCATTAAAAACATCTAAAACAACGTGTGTTAAAATTATATCAAGTCAATAGTTATGTTTTCTTAAAACATCTAAAACCGTTTGTATTAAAATTACATCAAACAATACGTCTATTTACATTTTAAAAAGTCTTACTTTTCACATAACACTTATAGTGCTTAAAGGCGTATAAGAGATTGTATTTTCAAATGTGTTTGCATTACAATAATGTGGTACAGGTACATCATGTCATACACATACAATCCGAGAAACAAGATGTGAACGGTGTCATCTACTGAGCAAGATGGCTAAAAACTAATGATAAACCGTCATTTGCAAACTTTTGTGTATTTCTTATAAACAAATGCTTTTCATTTCCTCTTTTCTTAGTGATTTGGTCTTTTTGAATATTGTGTGTTTGTTTGGACGTGTGTGATTTCTGTATAAAGATTAGGCCTATGTTTTAAAGTTAGTCCATATAGGCTTTACAAGTGTGTAACTTTCTGACAAAATATGTTGATGTGTGTAAAATACAACTATAATATCTAACATATATTGTAGATTGCAAACATTCCATTATCTGTTTATTTTGGGTTAGAGAACATTCTTAGCTCATATGTTTCTTTAATTTGTGTAGGATGTTGAAAAATAAAAAGTATTAGTTTATAACAAACAAACAACAAAGACTTTAAAGCAACATGGGACCATAATATAAATATATAATGGTATAGTTACATGTCGAAGCATACTCACAGCTTGAAGATGACTTCCATAAAGTTTATTTTAGTAAAGGAATGTCTGGGTCATCCCAACACAAAGTTTAACGTTTTTGGGATGAGACCTCTCAAAGATTACACCAATATGAGCTTTTCTCGAACATTGCATGTTTGCACTATGTCTGAAACGTAATTTTTCATTTTCTCTTTATTTGAAAAGGGGGACAGTGTTACATTAATCAGCATTAAAACAATGTAAATGTACCCAAGTTAGCTCAAGAGTGGTAATTTTCACCGTTAGTCCCTCACCCGGGTGTAATAAAAGGCTAGCTTAAAGATAACCGCAGGTATAAAATCACAAAAATAAAATTACATACACCGTATTATGGAAATACAATGAAGAGTCAAAAAACATAAAGCTGGCTTGCACATTCCAAACATCCAAATTGGGCTTAGGTCCAGGACAACTGAGTGAAATAAACTGAATAAAGAAGTGTGAAGTCCGCACACTGAAAGGTACTGCTTCAAAAATGGTATTAAAAAAGTATCGTGTCGACCCTCAGGTCTTCATGAAATACAAATCATATAAAATAAATATATAATGTTTAAATGCACACAGAAAGCATTTGGTGCTAGACCATGTCTGATTTTATAAATTAAACAAATGTTTTTGAATTTAATGAGATTAACCCAAGTAAGTAACTGATATTTCCTCAGAATACTACAGTGATGGTAGTGGTACAGTGTACTAATCAACATGCATTCCCTATATGTGGTTGTTAAACGTCTCAGGCAATTCATATATGAAATGTAAGTTGGACAGAAGAAAAACATTTAAAATGTTAAATACGTTTAAAAAAGTCTAAGTAAATACAATGTGTTTGTCACAAACACATCTAAAGTGCTTTTACTCGTGTGAGGAAACCCCCTCGCAACATTACTAATCAATTAATCACAGAAATAATGTGTGTCATCAGACTGATTTAAAGAAATTAAAACGTTAAATCTTTATTTAAAGAAAATAGACTTCTGCTTTTGCAACACACAAATTTATAAATGTTCAAAATCGTTTGTCTTTGACTACTTCTAATCATGGTTTTAGGTCTGTAAAAATACAGAATAAAAAATAGACTTCTGCTTTTGCAATACACAAATTTATAAATGTTCAAAATCTTATAAATGTTCAAAAACTTATATTCCATACTTTGAAGCATCATGGTTTTAGGTCTGTAAAAATTACAGAATTAAAAAGAAGTAACAACTTTCTCTAACATTTTCTGATAACGTAGTAAAATGTACGAATACCAACCATAACTTATACAACTTTTTTAAAACTTTTAAATGTGTTGGTGAACTTTTCAAATATATGTGAAAAACGAAACTTTCTTTAATTAAAAACAAGTCCCTGATCTTACCACAGACAATACATTGTAGGAGTGTGTTTATGTGTGAGTGCGAACTTCTCCTGGACATAATGTTATTTGTTATAAAACAGTAAAAAGACCCTTTAGAAATGGACTCTCCCAAACACCCCCCACCTCTGCTCGCGATTTGGACTGTTCTAAAACTTTCCGTGAAGTTTGAAAACTATGTTTGCACGTTGATCGTTACGTGATCTACCCGTGTTATATGTACAGTATGTTATGTCGTGCATGTCGTGTAGACTTCGACTGTGTCTCTGGGAGCATGTAAGGGCATGTTTATCGATGTTCAACGATATAGGATGGATGCAAAGGATATACAAAGGAAGTAGGCTATATTTATTATTTATTACATTAAATACATTTATACATATACCTTATAACCTTCTAATTAATACGTGGGTATTTATTAACGTGGTCCACGAGCAGTCTGTATATTCCTCATTTGTTAATCCGTCTCCTCAGTCTTTTCATACCAATCCATAACATGGTAAAAAATAATATTCAATATCTCGCTCTGTGAAAACCAAAATCGAGGGTGCTCTGTTGTATTCCATGTAAATCTTCTATCGTTATATCCACATTGATCTATCTTCACGTAAATCCATGTCAAAATCATATGCAGGCTACACGCACGTCCTCCAGACAAGTGAAACATATATTCCACATGTTCCGCTGGTTAATTTTGTTAATCGCGATCCTAGTAATTTCGCGGAGCTAAAGTTAAATCCATCATAGCTTCATCAAGGCATCTCTCGGGAGTCTTTGGGTCTGGCTCTGCAGTAGCCTAAATTCCAAGAGAATGTAGGCCTACGTCGAGTTTGCGGCTTTTCAAACGGAGCACGGGGGCGTCTCTTCTTTCATTATGTGGGAGTGCTTGTGTGACGTATGTGTGACGTTTGTTCTATTTCCCACGCTCCCAGGTGTGGGTGTGTGTGTGCGTGTGTGTGTGTGTGCACGTGTGTGTATGCGCGCGCATGCGCAACGCATGGGCTGCGGACGTCTATTCTTTCATTATGTGTGTGTGTGTGTGTGTGTGTGTGTGTGTGTGTGTGTGTGTGTGCGTGCGTGCGTGTGTGCGCGTGGGAACTCTTTGTCATCCTTTCCCACGCCTCAGCACCTGTTGTGGGAGGGGTCGAGGTGTGGGATGGCTCTAGGGGTGGAGTCTGAGTCAGGTTGGTTTGTAGACTTCACAAATGTCAGTCTAACTTTTGGGATGCCAGTGAATGGACGTGTTTCGTGGAGCTCCCGGGAAATTACATTTACACAACTTTTGGAGTTAAAATCTCTAAACCTTTGGATATACCTTTATAGTGATGGATTAATACCTTTGGATATATCGATGGTGTTGGATTAAATCTTTAAACTGGATTACTTTTGTTCTTCTTTCAACAACAAAGCGTGGATGTAAAAAACGTAAGTCAGTTTTTTTTTAAAAATGTATGTATGTGTTTTTGATACTGTAAAATTACATCATGTTAAAAATCAATGTCATGATGTGTTTTATGTAAAATGTAACACATTTTACAAAAATAATGAAGGTTAAATGTATCTTTTGTAATGAAGAAAAACGTTTAACTCGTTTTACTTTTCTGTAAATAACAGGATGTTGATGTTTTAAACGTTTTAACATTTTAGATGTTTTAAGAAAACATTTGGATAACTTTAAGAAATGCGGTTTAAACTTTTTCATTTATGTTTTAACAACTTACAAGTGTATGAACACTAAAGACAAAAGTATCTTAATGATATAAATTGTTTTAATAGTTTTAAACAATGTATAATTGTGAAAAAGTTCATCTTCAAATATAGTAATGATATATATAATGATATATATGATATATAATGATATAGTATTGTATGATATAATTTTAATACACCTTGTTTTAGATTTTTTTAATGCTAAAACATTTTGATAATTTTAAGGAAACACAATTTAAAACTTTTATTTATTTAATTATTGAATTATATTTTTAAATTTATTAACCTGTTAAGCTTCACCCCCAATTTTGAAAAATCCCCAGAAATGGCATACCCAAACTGAAACAGATACAGTTCATGAACCATTTGTTCTAAAAGCACAAGTATGATCTCATTTGAAAGCTGACACCTGGCAGTTTATTGCAAATGTAGAATTAATTATTGTCATAATGAAAAATAAATGTTATAAATAGCTTCAAAGTTTTGTCAAGTTATTATAAATTTATTTTTATGAAATATTTTCATGAAAATAAAATTGAAGTTGGCCCTGTAGCAATCTAGAAATGCACTGCAGCTAAAGCCACATGTCTGACCATGTTATATTTAAAATCTGAAGATGATATTTCTAAAACTATTTATTTAGTTAAATGTTTTTCAAGATCATGTCAAACGATTTTATTTTGATTAGACTCTAAAATGCAAACTGATGTTTATTGTCATTTTTTAAGCATCTATTCAGTCTATTTTCTCTATTGTGTTGTGGTCTAAACGATATCCATTCAGTGTCAGTCTCCCCTGCACACATTCACACCTCTCCAGCCTCTGGTTATTGCTCTAAATATGCTTTCTTTTGTCTGCATTATAATTACTAACGACTGGCTATTCACACTGTTTCAACCCCTAATCTCTTTTAGGGAAAGTTCTCAAAGTTCTCACCTTACATTTGAAACTATATGAAATGACCTTCTTGAAAAAAGAAACATTTCAGCAAGCAGTCCTATTTAGAAATATTCATAAATATAACAGCTAGGTAGCAGGTGCACCAAGGGCTAGCTAGCATGTTAGCTTAGCACATCATCAATACACGACAATTTACGAGATTAAAACCATGTTTGTGCTCTAAAACTTACTTTATAGCACAAGTCGAGTGTTTTAAATAACCTTCTGTGGTCTGATTTGGCTTCAGATAAAAAAATCGGACAGAAAATATAGTATTTTATAGTATTTTTCACCATGATAAAGTCTATATCGATTAGCATTACATTATAAATATAATCTATTATTATGAAAATACCTGACATGGCTCGAAGAACACAGGTAAACCAAATATCATTGCAATCATGTTTATTGTCTTCAAAACATCTTTATCTGCATGTTACAGCGATCTCTGTTAGTGTTTACGTCGTGATGGACTTCCTGAAATGTCACATGATATGATTCTTCTTCGTGTTCCAAATTTGGAGTCCATATGTGCACAGGGCGCCCTCAGGCTGCCAGTATGGATTGAAAACACAGTACATCAGAGTCTCCAGCGCTCATAATGATTAAATCGACGCATTTGGGTAGATATTCAATAAATATGATTCCTGTCTATATAAATCTGATGTAAACCTATGAGAATCTATCAATATTTCTCCAAATCTGTACACTTTTGAGCTAAAAGCCCAGATGGACGTTGTTTTGTCAAGCTCTGTCGTGACGATCTCACTGGAGTTTTTTTTCTGAATGGAAGCGGCTGACGCTCATAATTCATATCAAAGGTATCGACTCATTTTTTGATTACATAACTCCAGACACAAATTAAGACATAACTGTCACTATAAGATTCTCAGAATACAATAGTGGTCAAATACTAAACCTTCAGTCTTATATCTTTTTAATGATGTATAGTTTGTCAAGGTATTAACATTGAATCTGATAGTAACTTTGAACGATTTAAAAAAAAAAAAAAACGCTCAGAGCGCCCTCGCTCTGGCGAAGGTTAAGAGGTTAATTATTTATGTTTTATGTCTAAACGTTTTTAACATTTTACAAAGTGTATGGTGACCGCTAAAAGACCCTTTTTATTTCATTGTTTTGATCATGATTTTTTAACACAATGTAGTTTTAATATCATACACATAGTTTTAATTTAAAAATGTGTAATAACACTAAAGACATATGTATTTTAAACTGTATACAATCTTTTATACATCTTTAAAGAATATGTAATTGTGAAAAAAACAAAAAAAAAGTACATCTTCAAATGTGGTCCGTGGGATAATTTTCCCACGGTCACATGATCTCTCCGGAAGTGGGGGTGGTGGGGGTGGATAGAGGAGGGCCAGGGTCCAGATGGTCCAGGGCCAGGGTCCAGATGGTCAGGGATGGCCAGGGTCCAGATGGTCAGATCGGAAGTGAGTGGGAGGGGTAAAAAGGGGCGGGGCTAAGCGTGGGGAAAAGGGGCGTGGTCAATCATGGGCCATAAATCACTCAAAAGTGACAGATAGTGCCCCATATAGTCTCTCTCACGACTTACTCTGCTTCATTACATACTATCACCATCATCAATAACAAGTCATCTTCTTACAGATGCAGCAATGCAAAACAAGGTCCACATGCTGCATTCAATGCATACAAGGACTTTGTGCAGAAGGAGACTGCAGCTCTCTTCTTGGCTGCGGCAATGGTGCACTTTGGACTACAGAATGTGTCAGGTATAACACTTCAAACAAACTCCCAATCTCAGGGCAGACACCATCAACAAGGCCACTGGGCTGGTTAAAACATTTAGAAGAACGGTCCAATTGTATTGTTTTGTATTTTCTACATGTAACATCACAGCTAACTATACATGCATCTCACATTATCTGTCTTTTTAATGTCTCAACAGATGTCCCAGAAGGATTCATCCCAGACCATATCTTAACTGGTCCACAAGAGGACAAAAGGACCTGGCTGCATGGTGTAGTCTCCCAAATTGTAGACAAATTTGTCATGTTTGAGGACATTTCGGACATTGTCAGCAGTGTCACAGATACAGCCAGTGACCTGCCCCAACAGGGAGAGAAGCTCTCTTGCCGCGCCACAGGTTGCAAACGTTTATATAAGTACAGAAAGGCTAGGGAAAACCATGAGAGAAGAGAGCATGGGTTGACAGTATCTCCAAAGGCAGTTCCAGATACAGACAGGTAAAGTTCAGTGTTAGACCACAAAAAGCAACACACAGAGGCTAGATTGGGTTTTCGCTTTTTCTTGGCTGATCTGCAGGATGCAGTTAAGGAGGGAGACGGAGACAGGCTGATGCGATTGTATACTGTAGCATTGATGTTCTACAAGGCCTATGGGCATACACAGTATGCGTACAGTACACTACTTCTAACCTTGCAGGTCAATTACACACTTTCCCCTCGCTTAGCACACAGTCTGGTGTGAAATAGGTTTTGGAATGGGAGGGGAGGAATGGGAAGGAACATTTCACTAGATCTACATCTAGAACACCTTAACAATTTTCTTAAGTCCTTTTTAAAACGCAGTGGTCCAAACATGACCGAACAAACAGCAGACAGGGTCAGCAAGTCAATTGGGGTCCTGAAAATTTTGATGGAGACCACAGACAGAGAACTGCAGGTCTTAAAGTCCTCTGGTGTGCATCATGCTGCTCGTCAGACTGAGGACATTCTAGTTCTGGTGGAGGTTTTTAGAGAGGCTGAGCTGTTCAAGGATCACCCAGGCAGAGAGTTCTCAGCATTCCCCCAATTTAGCAGAGATCTTTTGGCAAAACTCAAAAGCACAAACCTGAGGGGATGGGTGAAGTCCAAATTAAAGGAGTGGCAAGATCACCCTGTTTAAAAAAGGTTTTGAATGACCCCATATAATATGTAAATATTGTACACAAAAGTATTTGTGTTTTTGTATATATATTTGATTTGTAACATTTTTTTTTTAAATTTTTAAATTTGTAATATGTAAATATTTAAACAGTAAATTCTGTCAACATTATTTCTAGCGTCATTGTTACTTGTATACAAAATTATTTACATTGTTTGCAGTGACAGTCATTTAAGGACATTAGTACAATAGCATCTACTAGCCTGCTGCTGAGGGGTGCTAGTTTGACTCTGAAATCGAAACACAACACAGTAGCGGTTCAAAGTCCTCATCTTGCTCATCAAAATAACCTGTGAAATCAATGTCAGGCTCTGTGAAGCTCTCTTCAGGTAGAGTAGGCTCTGTGTATTCGAAATCGCCGAAAACCTCACTGATCACTAGGAGAATTTCGCTTGCATGCCGTACTCTAAATACTGGAAGGTGGTTTGTAATATAAGCCAAGTAAAATATATAGGGACTGTGCTCGACTGCTGCTTCGATAAGTTCAGTGCCAAACCCAGTACAGACAGTCTTGTTAGTGATGAGTGGCATGTCTGGGACTAAAGTGCGCCTGTACTGCTGTAAGCAGGCCCGGATCACAGTCTTGTCTTCCTCAGTCACCTCTCTAGATCTAAGTGGAGTAGTACACACATTTGGTTCTACAGATTCATGTTTTGGAGTAGGCTCTACACAAACACCAGATGAACATGAACACATCGAGTGGCAGTAGGTGCAACAGAGATGACCCGGCTCCAAGCTTGTGGTGTGCTCTTCAAAGTGACTAAAGAGGGCTTTTCTAAAACAGCCCTGTCCCCCTGCATGAATCAATGCTTTCACTGTTTTATCAACCCTTGGTGATGCTTGTATAGCATACAAAACTGCATGTGAAGGTAAAGAGTTTCTCCCAGCCCGCCCAACCTGTTGCACTATGTCTTCCACATCCTCTGGTGCCCCGTACATGACAACATGTGAGATATTAGGAAAATTGAGGCCCATCCCCAGCGCAGTTGTAGCAACAACAACCCTGCAGCTACCCTCACCCGTAAAGGATGCCAGCACTCTCTGTTTGTACTGTGGCAGTGTCTTGCTGTGGAACATTCCGATCAGCATGTTTTCAGCCTTATGCTCTGGATCTCTGTTCACCCATGCATCTTCTCCAAGTTTGGCTTTGAGACGGCAGAACACTCTTCCAACTGCCTTGAGTGATCTACAGTAAATAATGATAGGCGACATCAACAGTCTCTTCTCTCTGACCTCCGTCACCACCCAATCCATGCAGTCCAGGTCATGACTAGGAACATGCTTCAGCCCAAGCCTGATGTTGCTTCTGTTTGGGCTAACAGTCACTTGAGTTGCCTTCACCATGTTCAGCAGCGTGGTCACCCGGCCTCTGTTGACAATATCAGCAAATGCTGTCAAAGCCATGACAGGCGTGCCTGAAAGACAACACATGCATAATATGAAAAGGGGGAACCACAATAACCTAGGCAGCCACACTGCTTGGCCCCTAATAACAATCTTTTTACAGGATTAACTCACCTTCTTTAACAATTGATCTGAGTTCTCCCAGGCGGGCAAAGCTCTCTCTGAAGGCTGGAACCCCTTTGGCACCTTCGCCCCTGATAGATTGATAGATATAAACTTTAATTATCCCTAGGGGAAATTAAGACTCCAAGTAGCTTAGAGACATAGATACATCACACATATACATACAACAAGCAGGATTGCAAAAAGAAAGTCTCTAGGAATACAATCAACAAATAAGAATAAAGATACTATACACTAGACAATAAGGAAGATACTAAGAGAAAGATACTAAATAAAAAGACAACAAACAAGGTCCACATTAATGTGCTGAGGCAGTGTGATAAGGGTGACAGGGCAGGGACTAACCCTATGGTACAGGAGATATCTGGTATGATTTGGTGAGGTGCAAAGAGTAGGCTAAGGCAAGACAGTGCAAGTTTAAAGGGATACTCCACCGTTTTTTCATATTAGACAATGTTATTCTCTTATCTAAGATGATTTGATACATGCCTCTCTCGTCTCAGTGCGTGCACTTAATCGCTCTGTCGGGCGGAGAACTTTGAGAGCAGTTAGCTTAGCCCCATTCATTGTATATGGGCCAAACAGAGATGAAGTTAGAAGCGACCAAACAAATCCACGTTTTCTCTATTTAAATATAGTTACACGAGTAGTTACACGACCAAGTATGGTGACTCTAAATAAAATGTGGCGCTTTTTATAAGCGGGTAAAATGGATAACTATAATGTATGGCGGAATAGCACTTATTGGGAGCACTTCGACTCGGCGCTGTAATATCTTCACTCGTGAAAAGTCCTCTCCCCCCTCTCCCTCTCCCTGTCATTTCCGTCAATAGAACCAACGTGACTTTTACCTGTGCTACTAGCAAACTGCAAGAGGTCATTTACAATGGCGGACTATGTAGATAATTATGACTTGTTTGTAGCAGACCCAGAGCCATATCTGTTTGAACCCGAGTACACAGAGGAGGAACTTATGGAAGCTTGTTTCCGCCACAGAATGAAAAATAAAAAAGGTAATTGCGACTTTTTATCTCACAATTCTGACTTTTTTTCTCACAATTGCGAGATATAAAGTCGCAATGCGTGTTATAAAGTCAGAATTGTGTGATATAAAGTCAGAATTGCGTGATATAAAGTCACAATTGCGTGATATAAAGTCAGAATTGTGAGATATAAAGTCGCAATTGCGTGTTATAAAGTCAGAATTGTGAGATAAACTATTCTGAGAGGAAAAAAAGTCCGTCTTTTTCCCCCCATATAATTGGACTTTATAACTCGCAATTGCGAGTTTATATCTCACAATTCTGACTATATCTCGCAATTCTGACTTTATCTCTCACAATTCTGACTTTATATCTCGCAATTCTGACTTTATAACACGCAATTGCGACTTTATATCTGCGACAATTACCTTTTTTATTTTTCATTCTGTGGCGGAAACAAGCTTCCATAAGTTCCTCCTCTGTGTACTCGGGTTCAAACAGATATGGCTCTGGGTCTGCTACAAACAAGTCATAATTATCTACATAGTCCGCCATTGTAAATGATCTCTTGCAGTTTGCTAGTAGCACAGGTAAAAGTCACGTTGGTTCTATTGACGGAAATGACAGGGAGAGGGAGAGGGGGGAGAGGACTTTTCACGAGTGAAGATATTACAGCGCCGAGTCGAAGTGCTCCCAATAAGTGCTATTCCGCCATACATTATAGTTATCCATTTTACCCGCTTATAAAAAGCGCCACATTTTATTTAGAGTCACCATACTTGGTCGTGTAACTACTCGTGTAACTATATTTAAATAGAGAAAACGTGGATTTGTTTGGTCGCTTCTAACTTCATCTCTGTTTGGCCCATATACAATGAATGGGGCTAAGCTAACTGCTCTCAAAGTTCTCCGCCCGACAGAGCGATTAAGTGCACGCACTGAGACGAGAGAGGCATGTATCAAATCATCTTAGATAAGAGAATAACATTGTCTAATATGAAAAAACGGTGGAGTATCCCTTTAAGTCAGTAGACCAGCATTAAATACTAAAAACTTGTCTAAACACTAAGTATTGGTAGCAGCAGAGAGATGGATTGTAAACCAGTGTGTGTGTGTGAAGGTGCAAAATGTAATGCAAGACAGTGCAAGTATGAGTTAGGAGACCAGCATTAGATATTAATATGTGCTTACTAGAGTAGTTATTTGGACCTATAAGGAGAGGCCTGTGGCAGCGCAAGAGATGGATTGAAGATATACAACAATAGATAAATAAATATGGTTGGATTATGGAGTATTGGTTATGATTGGGAGAAAAGTGGATTATGGAGTATTGGTTATGATTGGGAGAAAAGTGCTCAGTGAGTAACGATAGGTTGTTCAGTGACAACAGTAGGATTTTTAACTTACCATTTATACGTGACGTTAACCTCATCGACTACGATCCCTACCAAGTTCTTCAGGTACACCTCTGAAGCAAGCATGCTCTGCCATTTCTCGTTGAGCCACGACTCGGGACTTCCAAATACCAGCTGGCAACGTCCGTCGAGGATGTCGTTTTCGTTTCTTCCTCCCAGCTGCATACCTGTAACACCCAATTTTCCAGCCTCTCTGATCTGATCCTCTATGATAGCAATCGGCGGGGACACGATGATAACGATGGGGTGCTGCACTAGTCCCATTTCCTTAACTACCAGAGGAGCCATTTGGTAGTTCAAGGTCTTGCCAAATCCGGTCGGGAGAAGGGCGAAAACATCGTTTCCACCAACAAAAGCCTTCAGAGCCGTTCTCTGATGTTCTTTTAATGAAACAATATTAGGTAGATTGGACAACACGGATGAAATAGCAGCATCAATGTTAACGCTTGCTTCCTCGATGCGAGCCGCCATTGTTGTTTGAATCAAAACAGTCTCACGGTCGCTTCTCCACTACGTCACATCTATGAAACTCCCGCCCTGCGTCCTGATTGGCTAAACCATAAAGTTGGTTGGAGAAATCACTCTCAATGTAAGAGGTTCCAGATGGATGTGAGTGAAGCTAGGTGGAGCGAAATTCATCTGGCTAGGGCCAGGTTAGCACATATCTGGGTTACGTTAAATAAACATAATTAGGGCCTAAGCCCTAAGGGCGAATATTGTTTCCTAAGGATTATTTTTATTCATTATTATTATTTTACTACATTTTTGGCACTTTTGGGGGCCTTAACGTGCTCGAAAACTCTTGAAACTTTGCACACATCTCAGAACCCGCGGCCATCAGGGCCGGACTGAAGCTGGTACCCGGGCGTGGCAGGGGGGCTCGACAGCGCCCCCTGGAACGGGGTTTGAACACTTGGTCTATAAATCAAACACGCTTGCATGTAATAATATGAAACTCAGTAGACATATAGATCTCATCGGTTCATATATACTTCATGCACTTACTTTTTACCCCAGCCCATCAGGAAGTCGGCTATTAAGGGTTGTTTGGAAAACGCATGCAATGGAGGCACGAAACTCGGTCAGCATGAAGTCAAGACACTGAGGATGAAAAATTGCCAGGGGATTTTTGATATCTCGAACGGTTTGGCCGTGGCGAGGAAACAAAATTATGGCGAGAAACGTGAAACAGGAAGTGTGTTATAACTACTGCATACATTAACTAATCTTGATGAAACTTTAGCAGTGTGTTCGTTGTAAGAGCCCGATCACATGGATGTGACTATTGTGAGTCAAAGTTATAGCGCCACCAACTGGCAGCAGGAAGTGTGTCACTTTCAAAATGCTTTTAAATCACCCTCTTATTTTTACCCGATTTGCTTCAAACTTGATGTGTATAATGTAGACACATGCCAGATGTAGACCCGTGAAAGGATTATTGATATCTTAGATACTGTTGCCATGGCAATGCATCAAACATTAATATTCTTTTTGGATACTTTTGAGACTCTCAGCGCACTTTTGGGGCCCTTAACGTGCTCAAAAACTCTTGAATCTTTGCACACGGGTCAGAAGCCGCGGCCATCAGGGCCGGGCTGAAGCTGGTATCCGGGCGTGGCAGGGGGGCTCGACAGCGCCCCCTGGAACGGCGTCCGAAAACTTGGTCCATAAATCAAACACGCTTGCATGTAATAATATGAAACTCGGTACACATATAGATCTCATCGATTCATATATCCTTTGTACTTTTACTTTTTACCCCAGCCCAACAGGAAGTCGGCTATTATGGTTTGTTTGGAAGCGTATGCCCCTGGAAGTCGATATACTCCTCCTAGAGAATTCAACCAATCGCCACGAAACTCGGTCAGCATGAAGTCAAGACATTGAGGATGAAAAATTGCCAGGGAATTTTTGATATCTCGAACGGTTTGGCCGTGGCGAGGAAACGAATTTATGGCGAATAATGGAAACAGGAAGTGTGTTATAACTTCTGCATACATTAACTGATCTTGATGAAACAGTTCGCAAGCCGATCACATGGATGTGTCTATTGTGAGTCAAAGTTATAGCGCCACCAACTGGCAGCAGGAAGTGTGTCACTTCCAAAAGGCTTTGAAATCACCCTCTTATTTTTACCCAATTTGCTTCAAACTTTATGTGTATAATGTAAACACACGGCAGATGTAGACCTGAGAAAGGATTATTGATATCTTAGATACTGTTGCCGTGGCAACGCATCAAACTTTAATATCTTCTTTGATGCTTTTGATGCTCTGAGCCAATATGGCAAGCCATTTTAACATTTAATCATTTTAACCTACTAGTCTCTTTTTTCATGCTACTAGTACTTATTTTTTAGATACTAGTATCTATTCCATTAAGTACTAGTACTTATTCATTTGCGACTAGTGCTTATTCTTTAGATACTAGTGCTTAATCTTTAGATATTCTTTTGAATACGTATTAGTAGCTAATGAATAAGTACTGGTATCTATTAATAGGTACTATTATCTAAAATGTCATTTTTTCTCTCGCTCTCTCTGAGCCAATATGGCAAGCCGTGTTAACATTTAATCATTTTAACATACTAGTCTCTATTTTCATGCTACTAGTACTTATTTTTTAGATATTAGTATCTATTCCATTAAGTACTAGTACTTATTCATTAGCGACTAGTGCTTATTCTGTTTAGAAAATGTCAAAGTGCTTATTCAATTTGTATGCTTATTTATATTTTCAGAGCAGAAAATCTGATTTTTCTGCTTATTCAATATTGCATCTAAAATGTAAGTGACTTGACGTGTGTTTTGTGTGTGTGTGTGTGTGTGTGTGTGTGTGTGTGTGTGTGTGTGTGTGTGTGTGTGTGTGTGTGTGTGTGTGTGTGTGTGTGTGTGTGTGTGTGTGTGTGTGTGTGTGTGTGGAGAGAGAGAGATTGTGTCTGTTACAGTGACAAGAGTTTTTAAGCCTTGTCTTTTTGGATATATATATTTTTTTATTTAAAGAAAATGTGCATACAACCCATGTATTTTAAATGTATTGTTTGCTTTAAATTAAATTAAGATTGTATGTTTGGTAATTGAACCTAAATAAATGTAAAATGAATGTGCTATTTTTCAGATCAATATATTTGTTTTCCTTCATTTTAATCAACACTAACTTTATTCTCATCTGAATTATAAATAACTTATTTCTGTATAAAATAAAAAATCCCGAATAATCCAGACCAACCAGAGCACACTATTTCTACAACATCATCAGTGCTGAAGCGTAACTACCAGAGCCATTCGGCAGATAGCGAGCAAATATTTTGTGTCACGTCGTGTACAATAACCCTAAAGGCACCAGGGTGGCGGTGCCACCGGCTTTACATATATATATATAAATATAGCTGCGAGCAGCGATGAAGGGCCAAAGCCGGCGGTACCGCCACCCTGGTGCACCAGGGTTGCGGTGCCACCAGCTTGGGCCCGTAATCGCTGCTCGCAGCTATATTTTGTTCTTGTAACTTCAACATCATGGAAGTAAGTCATTTTAAGCGACCCCATTTAAACTCTGAGCTGAGTGTTAAATGAACACTGAAGCAGTGTTAAAGTTAATGAGATAATTAAGTGAATAATTGAGTGATGATTATGCATTATTGAAGACACCTGATGTTAAAGGGATAGTTCACTTTGAAATTAACTTTTGATATGTTTTAGCTTACCTCAAGGGCATCCAAGATGGTGTCCACAGTATTTTCCATTTTTTGTATTTTTAGGTCAAACCGTTCTTGTCAGTCATATAATGCAGGTCTATGGGGTCCACCTCAAAGAACATACACAGAGAAGTCCAAATTAAACATGATTTAATGACTCGTAGATGTAAGTACACATTGATGGCCTAAGACACGAAACGAGGGGTTTGTGTGAGAAAACGAACAGTTTTATATCGTTTTTACCTCTTGTAAACACAGCCACGTCCAAGTGATCTGAGGGCGCGGGCGCTTCGGTCTTTTCCGGAAAGCACCGGAAGTTATCTCTCGCGCGTGTCACGAGTCATTAAATCATGTTTAATTTGGACTTCTCTGTGTATGCTCTTTGAGGTGGACTCCTATTGCCTGCATTATGACTGACAGACAAGAACGGTTTGATCTAAAAATATCAAAATTGAAAATACTCCGGACACAAAGACACCTACATCTTGGATGCCCTTGAGGTAAGCTAAAACATACCAAAAATTAATTTCAAAGTGAACTATCCCTTTAACAAGCAGAATCACTGAAGGAGAAAAATGGAATTTAAAGTCACCATTATGGAAATCAGTGTGTGTTTTAGTTGGGCTCTTGACCCTCACGTCATTAACTTTAGATTTTGTTTGGCTGCTGTTCATGAACGAATAGAAAAGGCTATCTGATGGTGTTGGTTGTGTTTTAACCCCTAGGGGTCGGCGGTATCGCCGGCGATACCAGCTCACTTTTTTCCTTATCAGTGCAAAAGAGACTCAAATTACTCTGTTGATTTTGATCTTACATATAAGTGTTATACATCATTCAAAACTGTTAAATGTCTTCTTTTATTTGTGTACACTCATAATAAAAACAAAATGTTGTGTTTTTCGTAAAATAAAGAAAATGAACATGATGCGCATTCTGCCGTCTCCCTCAATGTGAAGCTCATTCTGAAACGCGACAGAACATTATCTGTAACTTAGTAAATGTTTCTCACACAGACCTGAAACGTATGTCTTTACAACACTTTGAGTCTCTATTTTTAAATGATGTAAATCATATCAAAAACAAATATTCTCTGTTTAAGGCCCCATCCACACTACTAGCGTTTTAGTTTAGAAACGGAGAATAAAAACGAATACGATCTCCGTCCACACCAGCGTTTTAGCTGCGTATCAGAATTGATCTCCGTCCACACTAAAACGACTGAAAATGCGGATCACATTCACCTACACTGGGCATGCGCGTGCCGGTGTAAACACAACACAACTTCATTGATAAAATGATCCCACCATGCGCTGTTCTTCCCGGCTTAACCCAAAACCGACGCTGTACGGTCGATACCGCCGCTGCACACGGCATGGGAATTGTCACAGATCGCTGGAATAATAGCGTGCCTCCGGCACATGTAGGCAGTTAACATTATAGCATCAGGGAAGGATACGCCATGACTGATGACACCCAATCAGAGAGCCGAGCGCGAGCGTCTGCGTCATCGTTTCTAAAGTCCTCCGTTTTGACCCGTCTACACTAAAACGCCCTCCGGAGATTCAAAACGCAAAACGGGTCTGCAGCGTTTTTTAAACCTCTCCGTTTTAGGTCTACGTTTTTGCCGTTTTAGTCTGGACGAGAGGTGCAAACGTAGCAAAAGTTCTCCGTTTCTAAACGAAAACGTAGTAGTGTGGATGGGGACTAAGTAATTCGTATGAAAGCAAGGACGTACAGTTTCTCCAGCCTGAGCTCATTTAAGTTAATGTGACCACGCCCACGCGCAACAGCTGCTCGCATACTAATGAGCCATGTGGAGGAACGCAAACTGTTAACGACCTCAAAACAGAGAATCCGCGACTTCAGTCTTCAGTCCTGCTCTGCTTTTCACGAGTGTGCTGTGCTGTTTATCTTGGATTTACATCAGACGAGTTAGAACACAATTTGATTATGAGAAGGATTTATAATAAGGTAAGACGTGTCATTGTTAGTAGCATGTTAGCAGCATGTTATTGTTGCATAAACTTGTAGCTACTAGTTAACCTCTTAACCTTCGCCAGAGCGAGGGCGCTCTGAGCGTTTTTTTTTTTAAATCGTTCAAAGTTACTATCAGATTCAATGTTAATACCTTGACAAACTATACATCATTAAAAAGATATAAGACTGAAGGTTTAGTATTTGACCACTATTGTATTCTGAGAATCTTATAGTGACAGTTATGTCTTAATTTGTGTCTGGAGTTATGTAATCAAAAAATGAGTCGATACCTTTGATATGAATTATGAGCGTCAGCCGCTTCCATTCAGAAAAAAACTCCAGTGAGATCGTCACGACAGAGCTTGACAAAACAACGTCCATCAGGGCTTTTAGCTCAAAAGTGTACAGATTTGGAGAAATATTGATAGATTCTCATAGGTTTACATCAGATTTATATAGACAGGAATCATATTTATTGAATATCTACCCAAATGCGTCGATTTAATCATTATGAGCGCTGGAGACTCTGATGTACTGTGTTTTCAATACATACTGGCAGCCTGAGGGCGCCCTGTGCACATATGCAGTCCAAATTTGGAACACGAAGAAGAATCATATCATGTGACATTTCAGGAAGTCCATCGACGTAAACACTAACAGAGATCGCTGTAACATGCAGATAAAGATGTTTTGAAGACAATAAACATGATTGCAATGATATTTGGTTTACCTGTGTTCTTCGAGCCATGTCAGGTATTTTCATAATAATAGATTATATTTATAATGTAATGCTAATCGATATGTGACCCTGGACCACAAAACCAGTCGTAAGTCGCACGGGTATATTTTTAGCAACAGCCAACAATACATTGTATGGGTCAAAATGATCGATTTTTCTTTTATGCCAAAATCATTAGTATATTCAGTAAAGATCATGTTCCATTAAGATATTTTGTAAATTTCCTACCGTAAATATATATAAAAAATATTTTTGTGAGTGGATGCAGCAAAATCGCGCAAAAAAAGACAGAAAACACGCCTGAAAAAACTCGCTCGCTGCTAAGTTTGGTATCGTTGTCAAGCTTAGATTTCCAGCTTTCGGTTTCATAACTCTCCACAACGTCATTAGAGCAGTAAGCCAATAGAGAGCGTTAAAACAAAACTTTCTCGTGTAAAAAAAAAACGTTTTCTTCCTAGCAACGGCCTGCTACAGCGCCTCTCATTGGCTGGCGACTTCTTCGCGTGCACAGTGTACACAATCCGCAATGGTTACGGTGCAAGCCATGGATTCTGAGATAGCGCGTTTGCTCAATTTAAACTTTAATGACAGCAATAATGTAACGAACATAGTAAATTATTTTTTCGCAAATGATTGGGAAGATGATACAGAATGTCCAGAGACCGGCTTGGCAAATAATATGCCCTGGAAGACGACGAATTCGATCAATGTGTGCTGTGTGGATCTCTTCAATTTTATATGTTCCTGGTGAAATGTGATGCGATCTGGGAAAAGCCACCACATGGTGAAATTTGACATAGCCTATTACAGGTTTTGATAATCTGTTTCCCAAATCTGTTTTTATTTCTTTCATTGATTAAAATGTCGATTTTTTCTCTCTCTCTGTGCGTGTTCTTAAAGAGAAAGTAAGACAGTCTTTTCAGCTTGCCACTATAAATCGCAGTTTTTCTGCACTAAACTTGTAAATTTTCCCAAGATATATTCAAAGAGGATAGACAAGATGTTATAGAATAATAATTTTATGAAAACCCAATTTTGACAAAAAACTGACATTCGATCTATTTTTAGACCTTATACTGAAACCGTGCAGCGCGACAGCCGATGGGTTTGACCAGATTGCATTACAAATAGGCTATTTTAATGAGATTTTTTGTGTGAATAAAGGTTTAGTTGTGGTAAATCAATGGTGTAAATTTTATTTATTTCCCTTCATTAGTAATATGCGTAGCTAAGGACTTCATTTGGACAACTTTAAAAGGCGATTTTCTCAATATTTAGATTTTTTGCCCCATCAGATTGCAGATTTTCAAAAGGTTGTATCTCGGCCAAATATTGACATATCCTAACAAACCATATATCAATGGAAAGCTTATTTATTCAGCGTTCATGTGATGTATAAATCTCAATTTAAGGAAAATGACCCATAAGACTGGTTTTGTGGTCCAGGGTCACATATAGACTTTATCATGGTGAAGAATACTATAAAATACTATATTTTCTGTCCGATTTTTTTATCTGAAGCCAAATCAGAGCACAGAAGGTTATTTAAAACACTCGACTTGTGCTATAAAGTAAGTTTTAGAGCACAAACATGGTTTTAATCTCATAAATTGTCGTGTATTGATGGTGTGCTAAGCTAACATGCTAGCTAGCCCTTGGTGCACCTGCTACCTAGCTGTTATATTTATGAATATTTCTAAATAGGACTGCTTGCTGAAATGTTTCTTTTTTCAAGAAGGTCATTTTATATAGTTTCAAATGTAAGGTGAGAACTTTGAGAACTTTCCCTAAAAGAGATTAGGGGTTGAAACAGTGTGAATAGCCAGTCGTTAGTAATTATAATGCAGACAAAAGAAAGCATATTTAGAGCAATAACCAGAGGCTGGAGAGGTGTGAATGTGTGCAGGGAGACTGAATGGAGATCGTTTAGACCACAACACAATAGAGAAAATAGACTGAATAGATGCTTAGAAAATGACAATAAACATCAGTTTGCATTTTAGAGTCTAATCAAAATAAAATCGTTTGACATGATCTTGAAAAACATTTAACTAAATAAAGAGTTTTAGACATATCATCTTCAGATTTTAAATATAACATGGTCAGACATGTGGCTTTAGCTGCAGTGCATTTCTAGATTGCTACAGGGCCAACTTCAATTTTATTTTCATGAAAATATTTCATAAAAATACATTTCTAATAACTTGACAAAACTTTGAAGCTATTTATAACATTTATTTTTCATTATGACAATAATTAATTCTACATTTGCAATAAACTGCCAGGTGTCAGCTTTCAAATGAGATCATACTTGTGCTTTTAGAACAAATGGTTCATGAACTGTATCTGTTTCAGTTTGGGTATGCCATTTCTGGGGATTTTTCAAAATTGGGGGTGAAGCTTAACAGGTTAAACTGGTGCCAGACTAAAATCTACGTTATGAAATGTGATTGGAGTAAAACATGAAGCCTAATGCTAAATGTATATACATAAAAACATATGTTTGATAATTAAACAGCACGATACATAAGGCTCGTATGATTGTGAATATTATGTTTAGACTTGTGTTTATTGTGTTTGTGGATATCTGCTCACACGAAGATATGTATAATTATGTAAGAATATGCGATCGAGCTGGACCAAAAAACTATGAAACGTTATATAATATAACGTTTCATAGTTTGGTCCGGCTCGATCGCATTCAGTAGGCTAAATGTTTGCATGCGCTGAGTTTGAGTCACGCGCGCTGTGGGTTTGAAAAGCAAAACAAACCAATCATTAGGCTTTATGGTTTTACTCCAGCAATCTCATCTCATAACGTTGTAACGAATGGAAACGTTTTAAGTAACATGATAATCCATATAGTTTTCTCTAATGTAGTGTTACTGAACTTTTTAGTGATTTATAGGCTGCCTAGCTGCTACAGGCTATTGTTATTTCATGCAGCAATACATATGCCTACAACTACAAGGCACAACATATATGGGAGTTCATATATATATAGTATATGTATGTATTTAGTAAATTTCATAATTTGAACCAGAAAAATCTAAAATAGTTTCTCCTGATATCAGCATGTTCACAGCTGTTTTTTTGTTTTATAAAAAATGTTTTTACAGGGACCAGCACTGATGAGTCCAGCTGACATTCACGTGAGTCTCTGTACATGAACATGGTGAAAAATCAAACACCTTGGAGATGACAGGTATGTAACCTATATGTTTTAGGAATGGCACAAAGCTGTGTGACTGTCCAAGTCTCTGTCTTTAGATCAGTGTGTTTTACTAATGTGCTTTTTTGTCTTTGGTTGTGTATCTTTTTGATTGTGTTGTAAATAACTTGGTTGTGTTGTAAATAAATCCAAACCATCTAAAAGCCATTCTTTTTTAAGTCTCTCCTCCTCCTTTGTGCAAGGCTTCTCACAATGACAGCACCTGATAGCACCTTATAGGGCTATTAGGGGAGGGCCTTTGTCTTTCTCAGGTGTGAAAACACTATATACTAATGGGTTGTTAACGCCCCTCCGCATAAAGCTTTCTTACCCAAAACATGTCTTATAAATTTTAAGTCAATATATTGTCTTATCTGAATGAGTAGTCAGGATGATTTTCACATAGTTTTGAAGCAAATATTCTAGGCCACATGATACAATTTTCAAAAGTCTTGTGAAGAAACAATTAGTATGGGTTTTATGACCTTATTTCAGTGACAATGTTTTTTTGTTTTTTCACAAACCACGCATAAACGTCATTATCTCAAAACTAAAAACTTGTACATACATGCTGCTGACATATTACTGTAGCAGAGTTTGTGCTGAATACAGTGTAATCAGACTTTAGCCATGAAAATGTCACAAGTAACAGAAATAAGCACAAATGTCAGAGCATTTCAGAACACCTCCAGGACCCAGAAAACACCTCGGACCTCTGAGGGTTAAAGTTAATCATTATATCACAGTCATTTGACCTGCACTCATATAGAACCCCATTTCTGAGTTAAAGGTGCTCTAAGCGATGTCACGCGTTTTTATGGCCAAAACATTTTTTGTCACATACAGCAAACATCTCCTCACTATCCGCTAGCTGCCTGTCCCCTGAACACACTGTAAAAAAAACGCGGTCTCTGCAGACACCACAGGCTCCACAAACGGCTACAAAAACAAACTCTAGCGACCCGCTCTAAGAAACATAACAAACTGTTCCAACCAATAACCGACAAGAATGGTTTGGGGGTGGGTTTGAGGGGTTAGTGCGCGGATGAGGAGGAGGGAGGGTCTAGCTAGCCTCCGTTTTGTTTGACAATAGTTCGAACGTCAACAAGAAGTGACGTCACCCAGGATCGCTTAGAGAACCTTTAAGTTTACCTTATGGATTATAGCAGCACTGCCATTGTAGAGCATACCATTTTTTTAGCCTTTTCAAAGAAATCCAAATGATCAACCCAATTAAAAAAAACTTAAATTTTGTTTTGATTGGTGGCACCCAGAATGCACTGCAAAATGCTTTATAATTGTCACCATTGTTGAGATTCATAGTCTGATTCATGATGTCTGTGTGTGCCCACATAAACAATTTTTGTTTAGAAGTTTCTTTTTGTTTCTTTTTTATTGATTTGATCATTTGGATTTCATTGAAAAGGCTAAAAATGGTATGCTCTACAACGGCAGTG
This sequence comes from Chrosomus eos, assembly GCA_036326025.1. Taxonomy (NCBI): domain Eukaryota; kingdom Metazoa; phylum Chordata; class Actinopteri; order Cypriniformes; family Leuciscidae; genus Chrosomus; species Chrosomus eos. The sequence goes on along the minus strand of JAZAVI010001024.1, from coordinate 42,343 downwards.
CTGCTATAATCCATAAGGTAAACTTAACTCAGAAATGGGGTTCTATATGAGTTCAGTGATTCAGGTCAAATGACTGTGATATAATGATTATGTTAAAACACAACCAACACCATTAGATCACCTTTTCTAATTGGTCATCTGGCTGTTATAACTCATGTACAGCAGCCAAACAAAATCTAAAGTTAATGATGTGAGCCCAATTCAAACAATCACTAATCACCATAATGGTGACTTTATATTCCGGTTTTCTCCTTCAGTGATTCTGGTTGTTAACATCAGGTGTCTTCAATAATGCATAATCATCACTCAATTATTCACTTAATTATCTCATTAAGTTTAACACTGCTTCAGTGTTCATTTAACACTCAGCTCAGAGTTTAATTGGGTCGCTTAAAATGACTTACTTCCATGATGTTGAAGTTACATGAATAAATTATGTTTGTTTAACGAAACCCAGTTATGTGCATCCTGTTGACATTTTTTTGAGTGAAATAAAGTAAATAAATTAGCTTCCTGCTCACCAGTATTTGAGTGCAGCGTTGTTTCACTGCAGCCATTATCTTCTGTTGAATGATATTTTTTTTGTTTTTTTTTTTTTTTTTTTTGTTACCGGTATATTTTCCTGAAATAGCAATCACATTAAAAAAGTATTCCAGAGAAATGTCCTTTTCTGCACATTAATGTCAATTAAACTATTTAACATAAATGCTTGTGTACAGTGCTATGAAAAAAAATACTGATTTCTTCTATTTTTGTGTTTCAATACTAAGTATTCCAGATACTAACTAGTCAAGATATACCAAAGAAATTGAACATAAGATAAAGGCAAGTACAATTACCATTAATAAACTGTATTTTGAGTTTACTCTGGTGCCTTTATTACACTATTTTGTTTAAAGATCTGAAACAATTTAGTACATGTATAAAATATATACGGGACTGTAGGCCTACATGTAACTGGATTTCTTGATCTCATTTAAATACGATCTAAAATCAGGTTGACATTTGTGGTAGAATGTGAGTGAGCTTTAATGCATTTACCAGGTCCAGAAATGAAGTTTTGCCAACATCTGTTGAGGGCCTTTTCACTTTCTCTCTTCTCCCCTTTCCTAACGCTTCCTCTGTAGCAAAGAGGGGTATACTGTCAAAGGCACAGCCCTTTTCAATTTTTTTCCTTAAGTCAATTAGGGGCTGACGCTCTCCTAGAAACAAACAAACAAATACACATTACATTCAGTACAGTTTTGTTTATTCCATTATCATACATTTTCAGGGTTCTCAAGTTTTATCAAAAGCTTGGAGTGAGATCACATGCGGTTAGGGGAGGAGCCCAAGGGGAGGAGCCCCAGTGGAGCCCCGCCCCTCAATTTTACCCATTGTTCATAATTACCAACACAAATTGAAATTATAACAATTGGTAAATCTGATAATGACAGAGCAATTAATCACATCAAATATACTCTTTAATGTTATATTTCAAAATTACAAAAATATAACAAATTGCTCCAAACAGTTTGGAAAAACTAATCTTTTTGCATTTTTCCCTTTTCCCCTATCTTTTTGACATCTTTGAAAAATACAAATGCAATGCCAATGATTAATTATGTTTTGACAGGATATAAAATATTGCCCAGAGCACTCTGCTTTAATACATGTAGCCTTAATGTAACTAGAAAGACTATTAATACAGTATAATATATCATTTAAAATAAAATTTAGAATTTTCATCTTCATTCCTTCCCATAGCCAGTAACATTTCCCTTAGCCAAAGCTTCTGGCCTGGGGCTCGTTCTTCGTACGTTGCTTAAAACATCCGAGATCAAATGAGACATCCAAGATAATATCATCGGGCTAATCATGATCCGGCTAAGTGGGTTCTTCGAACACTCCTGTTGTTTATGATTAGTATCGCTGGATTGAGTTATCTGAGATAACTGCGCGTTCTCGCGTTGGTTTAAAAGGGGATATGTATCGATAGCAGAAACAGTGATCAGCGACGCTGCTATTGGCTGTTCAGCATGGCCAAAGAACACGCCCAGTTTTTCTCCCAAGCAGAGAAAGAGAAGGTTATGCCGATTTTGAGTCTTTAATTAAAACGCCAGGGAACACTTCTAAGTGTGCAAAAGCCAGGAGAGAGGGCTGGCAAAAGTAGCAGATGAATTAAATGTGTTTGTGGTGGCCATGTTAGATGTTTTAATAACTTTTGATTTTTTTTCTATTTTAATAATTTCATAATTACTTTGTTCATTGTCATGTCAGAGTCACCACACTATAGTGAACATGATGAAAGTGAAGTACAAAAATCTTCTACGTAATGGTAATTTTTACTAGGCCTTATAGGCCTACTAGTCTCTTTCAAAAAGGCACTGTTAAATAAATGATTGTCTGTTTATAAAAGCAACCAAGAAACAGATGCTCCTGCACCCTGGCAGAAGAGCTGACCCCTGGGTTGAGTGTGAATTGACCTGTTGTTGTGGAGGGCATCCCTGGGTTCAGCTCTTCCAGACACACATCCAGGGACCAGTAGCAGCAACACCTTCATTACTGGTAAATGAGATGGAAAGTACACTGTGAAATAATTTGTTGCTGCATTAAATTAAGTAGGCCTATAATGCATATTGGCTGGTATAGTCATTTCAACTGTTAAATCTTGAGTAATGATAAATTGCTTTGACTTGTGAAAGTAAAAAACTGATAAACTTATGTTAATGTGAAAATATTTTGCCATGAGTTATTAATCACATTGCACTGGATAGTGAAGAAACCTTCTCAGATGACTGTCCTTTGGAGGAAGTAGACTACCTGCAAATACATAAATAATTTTAATTGATTTATACTTGTGCCTATGTCTATTATTTCTGACATGAGTCCACATGTACAGAAAGGCCTACAGAAGAGTCTGCACAACGCAGTGATGTGGTGTGGGCAGTGTAACTTTTCCTTTTTATTTGTTGCATGAGGCATGTGTGACAATTTGACAAATGACACAGGGTGAAATTCATTCCCTATGAGTCTTCAACAGAAAATAGAGTATTTTGAAAAAAAAAAAAAAAATCAGGGGGAGAAATAGAACTTGACTACTTAAAGAAAGAAATTGCACTAGAAATAGAGTTGCTTCAAAATAAACTTCAGAGTAAAATACACTATTTCACACAGAGTACTATTGCTGACCTTGCATAATATCTCTTATTGCAGGCAAAAGATGACTGAATGACTGGCTTTTCTTTACAAAGAACTATTGAAATAAGACTCAATGAACTAAGCAAATGTGTCTTGTCTTTTATTAAACATTTAGGCTTAATTAAACCTTTTTTCCCCTTCTTTTTCTGATGTTGGCAATGTTGTGTAATATGGCACATGTAATGTCACAGGTCCTGTCAGGTGCAACACTCAGGCTTTTCAGACACTGAAATCTTCCCTTTAGTTGGCCAAAGTTCATTTCATTGTGTGACCTTGTCCTGGCTAGAGCTGCATTGTAACTGTGTATGTACATACATTTATATTTTACATTTACATATGTAATACAGTGAGCTTGATATTTATATTTTTCCTTACCATGTTCAAGTAATGTGCATAAATGTGAATGTCTCTGTGCTTCCACATTAGTAATATGAATAGTCACACGCCATCTAGAGATTTTAGTCTGTCAACTGCCTTTTTTAAAATTTAATATAATATTACTAATCTGGAATATTAAGAATTGTAATAGTAACTTGGCTGCACATTTACATTGTGATCCCCCTTTCTGTACACAAAATCCCTTCATAGAGGCCTTGATGGGAACATGTGTGCAGTCTATTGACCAATCACATTAGTGAAGCCTGAGGGACATATCTGTGTCATATTAATCGGCATGTTCATGATTGCATGATCTTCATTAAAAATTATAATATACCTGCGTTGGCAAAAAAAAAAAAAAAACCTGCTATAGCCTACAACCTTGGGTCTAAACTGGCTTGGAAATGCCACAAAAAAAAAAAGCCTAAAAACTGCTTGAGCGCCAGGGTAAACTTTGTGAATGACACGACAGACAGCACTTATCAAGTTCTCCGCATCTCCAATAGTTTAAAGGAAAGAGCCACTCGCAAATAATATCAGGACAATGCACACAGTTTGTGCTGTTATTAAAGGCCGACTCCGACGAGTCGAACATTTAATGTGCGTTTCCAAAAAATAATTGATGTAAACGACATCCGAGAATAATTATATCTCTCAAAAAGTACACTATCGCGATGCGTTAAAAGACTTCTCGTATCACCTGCGCTTATGAAGCCGCGATCTAATCCTGTTTACATGAAATAAGCCTGCTCGCGAGCAGGTTCAAGCTAGCGCACATGTTGCTATGACAGCAAGTCTAGGATGAGCTTCAAAGAACAAACAATCCAAGATCATGGCAAATCGTCAACAATCAAATCCAGCTAACTGAGTTAGCGACGTACGAAGAATGAGCCCCTGGTTGCAAATTAGGCTAGTTGTCGAGTTTTTGACTGCATCAATAATAATGTACACGATGGGCTATATTGTTCTAGCCTAAAAATGTTAAGACCAGCTTTCTTCCAACTTACCTTCTCCATCACGACGTGTGTTCGCGCAATATTGTTGGTTACCTAGTAACGAACGTACAGCGGCCGAGAAATGTGTGTGCGTGTGATCCATAGACTGTAAAAAAAAGGTGTGATCGCGCGATGTCGGTGGCCGAGAATGTTCCGTCAACTTCCGTGTGTTCGCACGTCTATGTTGCCTACTAACGAGCGCAATCTAGCCGAGATACGGACGCGCTGGCGGCAGGAAACTTCACTTTGTGTGCCTGCGCCTCGTATACAACGTTATAAAGCTTGCAGGACAACTTGGTTGGCATTGCCTTTTCAGCGTGAGAAATACATGGTGTGGCGTGTGAGCGTGTGAACTGGTTGAATTGCGTGTGTCTCACGGCCAATGCGTGAGACTTGAGAACCCTGCATTTTTTTTGTTGTTGTTTTCTCTTGTTTTTTAATTGTTGAGCTTCAATGACAGCATAATACATGTGTCTATACACAAAGGGTTGTAACTGGTTGGAATGAGATTTTAATGATAGCCTACAATTAATCAGTCTCCCTTTATTTCTCACCATATTTGAAATGAGTACAATCTTTACTACGCAAAGAATGGTTAGTTTACTTCTGGTAATTGTATTACAAAAACATATAGATTACAGTGAATTTATCACCTCTGAAAAACCACATAGTTTAGTCTTTCTATCAGAATGAATTCTGTGTTGATCAGCCCAGCTCGCTCGTGCAGCATCAGAAAGAATCAGCACCTCGCGCGCGCTACAAATCAGTACAGAAGCAGCATTTCCCCCTATTTTCTCAACTGTTTGAATAAGATATCAATAAAAGTATTTGTACATCACTTTAAATTAACTAACCAAAGATATGAGGACATTAGACATTATAGCCTACTCACCGCTAAACTGGATGACTCGACAAGGCCAACGCTGCAGCTCGGCTGACGAAGTTTTCTTCCAGAAAACATATGCTTCCTCTCGTTTGTCCCACTTGTGAATGACATTGGGGTGTACTCAGGGGTTAAATTGGGATTTATTAAGTGGGGGTGCTCTCCCTAGGGGGGTCCGGGGGCATGCCCCCCCGGGATTTTTTTTTTTTTTGAAAAATAAACCATTAAATAGCACTTTCTGGAGAGTTTTGTGCAAAGAAATGGAGAAATTGAGTATTACATGATATGTGAAAAACTGCAAGGTTAAGAGCATTTACTTTGCAACAGGTATTAGGACATTTAGCATTTACATTACTGTTAATCAGTCATCACTTGATTACACGTTGTATTACCTTGTTATGATATAGTGACCCATACAATGTGCTAAACATAATGTGCCACATGGAGAGACAGTGCAGCATATGACAGTAGCAACAGCTGAGAAGATTTGGGTCTGTGGTGACCAGGTCCACCTCATACAAACTTCCTTCTCCCATTCTCTCTCTTTACTACGACAACACACACACACACACACACACACACACACACACACACACACACACACACACACACACACACACACACACACACACACACACACACACACACACACATAAAAAGGCAAAGTTTTGATTTCTGGCTCCAGTGGTTGCCTCATTACACAACCCACGTAAAGTTGATAATTCCGCGAATAACTGCAATTGCAGATTTCGAACAGAGATGGCGAAAACTGCGGACTGCAGCTTTAAGATATAAAAATGATGATAACACTGGTTAGTTTTACAATCAACATTTGAATTTATTTGTGTTTTACCTTTGTAATTTAATTTTGATTTTACATTTAATTTCATACACATTCTTAAAAACAGTACAGAGAACACACATCTATAACTCATCACTCATCTATAACTTCATTACTTCCCACAATGGCTGGTATGCAAACACCTCAGTATTAGTCTGCCTTTTCTTACACGCCAGGTGCTCTGCAACTTTAACATTAATAGAATGTTGATATGATATCAATTAAATCATCTGGTAAGTCTGCTGATACATCACTGTAAAGTCTGCTGCCAACTAGGGATGAGATCATTGCCGGTGTAACGGTAAAAATTATGTTAATTATTAAAGAGAAATTAATGTAATTCTTAGTATTGTTTCTTGTATGCTGGTGGCTATAATATTTAGTACTGGTAAATAATTTTCATAGTAAGTCAGATGCTTATTATTGTGCATTATTATTTGTTTATATTTTAGAACCACAACCAACTTCACATGTAACCTCAAATACAACTTCATAGTTGACTTCACGTTGGAGTTGTAAATAAATCTTCCTGGATCTCAGCCAGACATATCTGGTTCAAGTTCTTTCACAGTGTTTCAGACCGTTTTCAATAGTTTTTACAAGCATATTGCCTATATTTTTGTAATATATTAAGCACTGTTACACTTTTTGAAACTAGTTCAGCTTGTGTAGGCCTGTCACTGACAGGCTGTCAGTGCTTTCTGAACATATTGAACACACTTTTAAAAATACCGCAATAATACCGAACACTGTGATAATTTTGATCATTTTCATACTGTCCCATCTCTACTGCCAACATGTTACAGAGCTAGTCATGCTAAAAATGTCTGGAATATCACCCCACCTTTTGAAGAAGTCAGTTTCCTCTTCTTGGGTGGATATGCTCCACTCATTTCAATTTATCTCTGAAAGCTGGAGAATAAATGGTTGATTTAATTTTCATTAACCACAGAGCTTGGTAGCTAAAAGTAACTTAGGTCTAGCAAGTCTTATATTTCTGTAATTCACACAGATCAAATACAAATATGCTGACTAAATAGATTGCTAGTTTATTTTAAGTAGCCAGCTAACGTTAAATTAGCAGTTCTCTTGGCAGCTGATAATCCGGTATCTGAAGTAAAATGCTCAAAACATCTCCTGAGAAAAATCACATGGTCAACCTAGTCCTGGTTATTTAATTTTGATTTAGTCTTATTTTCCTTACCTTGTCATTCAAGGCCAGGACACTGTTTTTGACATTTCTGGAACATCCACATCCCGCGCAACCACGGTCTCCCAGGAACATTCATTATTGCTGCGTACATTTATCCGTGTCAGATGCGCATGCGCGAGCGGTGCGCGATCATGGTCGACTGACAACGAGATTAAGCCGCTGAACAAAATTACGGCCGTGTTCCGATTGTTCTCGTCTCAGCTCCGCCGAGACAAAATAGACATGCCATTTCAAAAATTCTTTAATTTATTGTCAGAAATAAATTTTCAAAAACATCACTTTCATCAAATTGTATGTGACATAATTTCTAGTAGGCAACTGACTGCAAACGAGCAGGCTTATGTGCCGGGGCTGAGCCCCGGAGAGCCCCGGCCCAATTTAACCACTGGGTGTACTTTAGTCATATCTTTGTGTTTTATTTTTGAAAGTTCACATATATGAACGGTGTTGTCTGTGAAAAAATCTACCAAAACGTATTTTATATCCATCCTAAACTAACGAAGACGCTGACTGACAGTTAGCTCATCAAGTATCAGCTGCTCTCGAGACTCGTTGTCAGGGCAACGATCGCGTTGGCACGAAGGAAGATCATCTGGTCACGCGCCTGCTAATTATCTATGCGGATGAAATGTCCAAAAGGCGAAAAAAATACAAATCTTTTTTAGAAGATGACTCTATTCCAAACAAAAAATATCCCAGAAGAAACAAGTACAAAATATTTCTGGAGGAGGATGAAGAAGAACCCCCCCGGAACACAAGTGTAAGGATATATACCAGCGAAAGTGATGTTGCAAGTCTGTCATCTCAGGTAAAATAAATAAAATTCAATTAAATAAATATCAGTAATTAAGTAGGCCTACCTGTAATTACCTGTACCAGTACCTGTACAGTACAATACCTGTAATTCAGTTCTGTTCATATTATATTATTTAATAGTCTTTTTAATTATTATTCATTATGATAATAACAATACACATTTTGCAATACACGGAGTCGGAGACATTATAAAACTGTTGGGTTATTTTTTTTTTCTTTAGACACACACAGAGGACCAAGTTGGTGCTGACTCTGGCTGCGTTTACACTTGGCATTAACATGCGACCTGTATCTGGATGTTGTCCACATACACATTAAAAAAGACGAGTGTAAACGCACGTCTGATCGGAATGTTATTCGATCAGCGTGTCCCGGTTCGGAGGTAGTTGAGGACGCATTGTGATTGGATCTCAGTGAAATGTAGGCTGCGTTTACACTTTGCATTAACATGCGATCACCGTAATCCGATCAAGAAGATCGGATCATTAGCCAATCAGGACATGATGCGTTTATATTTGTTCACATTAAGTAGCCTCTGTATCTGGATAACTGATCGGATTTCTGTTTTTGCATAATATTTAAATTAGGTCAGTAGCCAAATTAAGAGTAAAGATGATACAAATTAAGCAATGTCTCAATGTACACTACTTTCCTATGCAATCTCCAGTCTTATATCAAATTACGTTTTTTGAATATAGGAATATTTCAGTGCTGATCATACAGAAATAACTGGTTGATCATGTTAAACAAGTCACATCATCGATCGGGTAAGGTTATAGTGTGCAATGGCTATATAAACATGCTGAAACAACAAAAACATTCAACATTTAAAACATTAAAAAATAAAAAGTGGATTCCCATTATTCAAATGGCAAAGCAGCGCACGCTCTTCATTAAGATCTCATGACTCACTGTGATTGTAGCTACAGGCGATCGCCTCGTTCAGATAATGTTGCACAATTCAAATGAAAAAAAAATGACACATACAGTGTTTTAAATATTGACGTTTATTTGTAAGGTTCAAATGTGTTTAATTGATTGTCTAAACTGCGTCTGGCCATTATTTTCTGACAGCACGTGGGTAGACTTGAGTGGGGATGTAAATGACGTCCACCTGTGAATGCAGACACGACGGCTGGATTGCGTTTACATTACACTGAGATCCGATCACAATGCGTCCTCGACTACCTCCGAACCGGGACACGCTGATCGGATAACATTCCGATCAGACGTGCGTTTACACTCGTCTTTTCAATGTGTATGTGGACAACATCCAGATACAGGTCGCATGTTAATGCCAAGTGTAAACGCACTCCAGCCATCGTGTCTGCATTCACAGGTGAACGTAATTTAAATCTCCGCCCATTCTCCCCGCGTGCTGTCAGAAATGAATGGCCAGACGCAGTTTAGACACGAAATTAAACTAATTTGAACAATAAACGTCAATCTTTAAAACAGTTTATTTAGACGATAGGCCTACTATGTGTGTCATTTTAATTGTGCAACATTATCTGAACGAGGCGATCGCCTGTACAATCACAGTCAGTTATGAGATCTTAGTGAAGAGCTGCACGCTGCTTTGCCAGAGGAATAATCGGAATTTTTTAATGTTTTAAATGTTTTTATTGTTTCAGCATGTTTATCAATCTCCCATTTCTGTCAATATAGTCATTGCACGCTATAACCTTAAACCCAGATGATCTATAACATGATCAACCCAGTTATTTTCGTAAGATCAACTCTGAAAGTTTTCCTTCTTTCAAAAAATATAATTTGATGTAATAAAATGGAGATTGCATATGAAAGTAAAGTGAGTGAGTGAAAGCAATTGGGATATTGTTTAATTTGTATCTTTATTGTTTAATAGTATATTTACTATTAATCTGGTGTCGTCCCACAGACCTGATTTAAATATTATGCGGGAAACAGAAATCCGATCGGTTATCCAGATACAGAGACTGCTTAATATGAACAAATATAAACTAGGGATGCACCGATATGAACATTTTGGCCGATAAACCGATAATTCTTTACATTGAAAGCCGATAACCGATATATTGGCCGATAAATCTAAATATTTTTTTTTTATATACTTTGATAGCCTGTATACATAAACAAAAGGCTCACAATTAAAAGCCTTGTCTCAAACACTTTTAACATAAATCAAACATATACTACAGTATAGCCTTTTGAACCAGTGTAAGATTCCTTAACTTTTCAAATTAATTACAAATGGGCAACTTTCTTTATTAAAAAATGGTGTCTGAAATTCGCGTCCAACATTTTCGCACGTTAAAAAAAAAAATCGACCTCACGTTATGTCAATCATGCTTGCACACTGCCTCCGAAACTTTCGTCCGTCAAAAAAAAATTCGGATCAGGTTCGATTTTCTGCGTTTTTCGCATCTGCAGCCAGCATTTTGAGAGGTTTTTTGACTATTCAGACCCACCGACCGTACAAGCGAACGACACAATACAGGGGTGCGTTTCCCGAAAGCATCGTTAAGGCCATTGCACACTGAGTCCGAAATTCGCATCCGAAATTTTCGCACGTTAAAAAAAAAATCGACCTCACGTTATGTCAATCATGCTTGCACACTGCCTCCGAAACTTTCGTCCGTCATAAAAAAATTCGGATCAGGTTCGATTTTTTGCGTTTTTCGCATCCACAACCAGCATTTTGAGAGTTTTTTTTGACTATTCAGACCCACCGTACAAGCGAACGACACAATCCAGAATGGCATCTGACAAGTTGATGATACACTTCGTCTCGCAGCACAAAGTACTGTATGATAAACAAACCTGTATACAGCTGTTCTGTATGCCAGCGTTTCTGCTGGCCGTGTGTGTGTGTGTGTGTGTCTTTTTTGGTGGTCTTCTTTTTAATATGTGGCTCCAGTATCACTAGCAAAGCATCAAACTGTTCCATTATTTTGAATCGCTCGGGATAATTGCGCAACTCCTTGATGAGCTGAAACTCTCCTTCCTCTCGGCACAAGATTGGATGGACCCTCTTTTTCTTCTTTTTCTCTTTTAAAGAAGAGAGAAGGCAATCATCCCCAGTGCTTGACGAATCCATTTTGTATTTTTTGCGTTTTTTTTCCGCAAAGGTTTAATAAATACGCATCGGACTCAGTGTGGCAAGGTTTCTGTGCGTGACGAATTTTTAGGCTGATGAACACGAAAAAACGCATACGAAAAAATCGGACTCAGTGTGCAATGGCCTTAACACTTTATAATCAAGGGGGTAATCCATCGACCGGAAGTTGAAGTCGGTCGGGTGCCGCCATCTTGTAGCAGAACTTCACTTGCGTTAGCATTTCCATTGACTCCCATTCATTTTGGCGTCACTTTGACAGCGAATAACTTTACATCTGAGGCGTTTAAAGACTCCATTTGTCCATTATTTATTTCTAAAGAAACACGACAATGTATAAAGGGCTCCATTACCTTCTATGTTACATTATGGCCCCGTAGAAACAGTTTTTGTAAAAACAGGCTAACGACTGCGTCATAACCACTCGACTCTCTGTCGCGTGACTGACAGACAGGAGGAGAAGCTCGCAGGCAATCGGGGGGACGTCCCGTCAAGGGAGAAGCCCATAGATAATAAGTCCATAAAAGCAACGGGACAAAATACTCCTGCTCACTCACGCCAAATAACTATTTGCTCAAGTTCCTCGTCTCTGCAAGATTAACGTTGGCAATTTTCACGCACAGCTACTAGAAGATTCACGTCTGTCAGTCAGGTTGCTCACGTCATCAAGGTTAGTTTGAGTCGGTTTGAGTCTGCGCGTCAGGAACGGAAGTGCTCAAAAATCGCTAAAAATGGGCTTCAACTCTCTCAACGGAGTTCCAATGAGATGGCTCTGTCCATTTCTTATATTGTCTATGTTTATAATATGGTTTAATTTTGTTAGCATTAGTTAGCATGAACCAACAATTTTATAAGACATTTTAAGAAAGTTTTATCTAACATTAGTCAATGCACTGTGAACTAACATGAACACACATATTTTATTAACTAGCAATTGAGGCTATTGATCTCTGTTACTTAATGCATTAACAAATGAGACCTTATTGTAAAGTGTTATAAAAAAATCTATTGCCTAACAAAAAAAAAACCCTAAATATTGCAAACAAGTCATTAGATAGGCTAACATTAGGCTGCATATAAAGAAACAAAATGTGCCATGGTTCAATAAAATGGAATCGCCTCCGCACGGACAATAAGGAAATTATTTTAATCAAACCATATCGTTGATGAAAATAATACGAGAACAAAATAAGGTTAGTTATTAATTATAACGCAATCTTTTTTTTTTTTTTAAATTAACTATTTTAATATTACAGTAGCCTAATAGTAAACATCTTAGCATTACTGTTTAAATGACATTGTTGTTTAATCTGCGCGAGCTGAAGCTGAAGAACGAGCACCGGGAAACTGAAGAACTTTTCTAGGTTGTTTAAATCCGCGAAACGCATGATATGTGAGATTAATCAGATATTTATATTACATCAACTTTATATTACAACTTATCTGCACAAAAGGACGTGAATGCACAATTGAACTTCTGCTGGTCATAATGGCTAATCCCTGTTCTGGACGCGCTATACGACAATTCACCATGACGTCACAACAGTAACAGACGTTCTTCCGGGTGGCAAAAGCTGAAGCGTTCCAATGGCAACGCTAGTAAATTGCTTGGAAGGGAAACCAACTGTCGACAGTAAAAATTAATAAAAATAAAAAATGTAATTAAATATAATGCGTTTTTTTATCATAATAACAACTGTGTTTAATGATATAAGTAAAAAATATAATAAATATGTAATATAGTAGACCTACACATAATTAGCAAAATACTCTCTAGCTCTTTTTTTCAAAGCAAAATAACCCCAAACACAACACGTTTTCATCATCGTTTCAACTTTTATCAACAACAATGTTTTTAACTAAGTAACTGTTACAGTAGCTGGCTGGATCTCTTCAGTTAGTCAGTAGGAGCCGCTCGCGTTCTGCCACCCGGAAGTATCTTTTGCCTATTGTTTACAAACATTCTGAAATGCCCTATTCCCACAACAACGCGCTGACTAAAACCAGAGAATTCACAACGTTTTATTACAATAGTGTTCTTATTATAATGGCATGTATATGATAGTCCCAATTATAGTTATAAAAGTGCATTGCTGTTTGAGCTGCGCACAAGCTATAAAGATGATCACCGGTACAATGAAGCGCGCGTCGTTCATTAACCCAACCAAACGCATCCTATATTAGATTAATCAGATAGCCTATATAGGCCTATATACACAAAATAAACATATTACGACTTAGGCTACTATGCCACAGAATTCTACGAATGCTCAAGTGAACTTGACTGTGCTCGTCATGAAGGCTTTGACTCCATAGACGCTGAAATACTGGCTGACGAACAAGAATTCACAACATGCTTTTACAGTCGTGCTCTTATTATAAAGTTATGAAGCCTATGTGACAGATTTGTGCTGCACATGTTGCACTGAACTGTATCTTCCTTTTCTAAGTGAATCCAGTCATTCAGAACCATCATGGCGAACCTCGCGCATCTCTCAACTGAAGTAAATAATCTATTATTTATCGGCTTTGATATATCGGCCCAATTTTCTTATCGGATCGATAACGATAACATCAAAAAAGACCATTTATCGGCCGATAGCGATAAGTGGTCGATATATCGTGCATCCCTAATATAAACGCATCATGTCCTGATCGGCTAATGATCCGATCTGCTTGATCGGATCACGATGATCGCATGTTAATGCCAAGTGTAAACGCAGCCTCTGAAGAAGACACACAACTGCTCTGCAGAGAAGAGGCAGCTAGGCAACTCACTGAGGTATTGAAAAATATTTCCTTTTCTCTTGATTTTACAGATCTACATATTTCTTTATTGTAATAATATTATTATAATAATAATATATTTCATTTTAATTTTAGGCTAACCATGCAGTCAATCCATTGGTAACACTTTGCAATAAGGTTTAGTTAACATGAACTAAGAATGAGCAATACACTTCTACAGCATTTATTAATTTTAAAGTTAATTTCAACATTTACTAATACATTATTAAAATAAAATGCTTTATTTATTACCATTAGCAAATGTGAACAAACAACGAACAGCTGTATTTGTATTAACTAACATTAACATAGATTAATAAATACTGTTACAAATGTATTGCTCATGGTTAGTTCATGTTAGTTAATACATTAATTAATGTTAACAAATGAGACCTTATTGTAAAGTGTTACCAATCCATTTACAGTTTACTATTGTACTTTTTTTTGTAAGCCTGAGGGTCATTTACATTTTTCTTCAGCCAGGTGACATATCAGGTGGTGATATAGAAGATGAAGAGCAAAACACACAATGGTTGAGCAATGAAGAGGTAAATATTATATAGTCTAATAAATTACATTTTTGCTTATGCACATGTGCTATAATGTAGCCTACATATACTGATCAAACACATCTTTGGACAGTGTCTAAATTAAACAATTTTTTTAAGCTTTACTTTTTATGATGAAGTTATCCTTTATCAATATGTATTTTTTACAGTAATACAGATGAATAAAAAGTTGAGTAAACATAAAAAAAAAAAAAAAACGCTGCAAAGCATTTGAGTTACAACTTCAGTAGTTGTTGTGCCAATTTTGAAAGTTTTACTGGATGTTCACCAGTAAGTTAAAGTCAAGTTAAATCAACCTTAGCCTGGATATACTTTATGGTATGTTACCGTAATAATACCATGGCAGATAACATTTCATTTGGCGAAACAGATTGCACCAACCATTCAAATTTTAATTAATTTTTTAATTTTGTGCAAAAACACATAAAATACACTTCTGTTTAACATTTACTCTCCTGATCAATTGAGTTCACGCAAGTATTTTTCTACTAAGTGTAATGAACATAATATATAAGTGATATTAGCTTGATTCATTTAGTAAATTTGACTTTTACAGTACATCGCTGTATTTCAATTCACAGAACATTTTATTTTACAGTAAACCAGTTGCAGCAGAGTTGCCATACAGTAGTTTACGACTTGATTCTTAATATGTGTCCTTACCTGGATGATCCTTACCACAACTGTTTTCTGGTTTTGTGAAAGTTGTGCATGAGTAATGTGGACAAATGGAATATAAAATGACTTTAAATGATCATACATTCATTTATCTTCTCATTTTTCATCTCTAGCATAGCAGTTCAACCAATCTTGAGGATGGAAATATCCCAACCACCACTTGTATCCATGATGGAGACCAGCCTTTGTATCCTGGCGCCAACCTTTCAAAAGGTGAAAGTCTGACTGCACTTCTGGGCTACATGCTACGCCACCATGTGACCAAGGCAGGAAGTGAAGATTTACTGCATCTGCTGCAGATGCTTCTCCCTGAAAATAGTTTACCCTCCACCAACTACCTGTTCAAACGTGCTTTTGACACAACCAGCTGGCAGTTACATCATTATTGTCTGAATCCTGACTGTGGAGCTTACATTGGCACACTCGATGTCGAGAGTGTACTATGTCCAATGTGTGATACAGAATGCAAAGTATCAGAACATCTGAGTAAAGGTTATTATTTGATGTACACCCCCTTGAGAGATGAAATTAAAAATCTTTTTGAAAATCACAACCTTAATGACAAACTATCACAGAAAAACAATTCTGATTGCATCCAAGATGTCAGTGATACAGAGCATGTTTTAATCTCAGAATTTGACAAATGAAATGTAAATATGTGTATAAAACGTACAAGACGCAATACAAATAAACATGAATTGAAAATCATATGTGCACTCGCTTAATTAAAATAATTTTCTTAAGTAATGTTAAACTTATGGACTGTCACTATAACATGACCAGAAAATAGATTACTGGGGCATTATGGCATATTGCCAGATTTAGACTACTAAACCACGTCACACATCATTAATCTTAAGATTCCCTTTTCCCATCAAGAATGTTTATTTGCCAGGAAATGAGTTTCCCACAACAAATGAAGCATATTTCATATCCTTTTATTCTACGCGGGAAAGGGTCACGTTTCCCGCCTCGTTTCTCCTCGATCTACTTTGATACTTCCTTGTGCTCTAACCATCTCCTGTGATGCTTCCCTGTCCTTTAATTATATACTTTGATACTTCCATGTGCTCCTTGATGCTTTCCCAGAAAGATCTTCTGTGATTCTTACCGAACCCCATCGATTTCCTGTGATACTCCTCTGATCTCCCACAATCTCCTATTCAAGTAGCCTGCACTCAAACACTCAGCTGTATCGCTTACCTGCACACTCACCTGTACCCCTTGTGTCCTCATCTGCTGTGTCTTCCTCCGGACACTGCTAAACCTGGTGTCACATCTCCATGTAGTTATTCTTATCATCATCATCATCATCATCATACAATACCTCCACTGTGCTGTTTTGTTACTCACCTTGTAATCTATGGTGTGTTGCAAGCTTACAAATGAGCACAAAGCCGAATGGAACAGAGCTTATATTCGCCACCTTCATTGTACTCACTTAAGGAATTAGTTATGATTTTAGCTCTGATCACACACACACCAACACACACACACACACACACACACCACACACACACACACACACACACACACACACACACCCACACACACACACACACACACACACTTATTATTGCTACTTAATTTCTGGTCAGGTAACAACTACCACTGTCTCATCACATCTTACTACAGACTTATGTAAAATTCATACAGAACAAACCTACTTTCAGAGGTTTGTTTGTGATGGGACACTCTACTCCACTGATCAGTATTTGACTCATATGGGCTTGTCATTTTGCCCTTATACATAAATACATACACCAAATACATACGAACGAGATTAACTAATGATCAGAATCAGATGTATTGTGACACAGTATCTCAATGTAATATGAGGAGAAAATGAATGCTTTGGGAAAATAATTTTTATGGTTGAATCCTTAGTACAAATTTAGTAAAAATATCATTGTGTAAGTTTACCCATGAATTGTAAGAACTCCATATAATTGTAGACACACCATTTGCCTATTTTATGCTTCAGCTATATCTTCATTTTTGTGTTGTGTTGTGGCTGATTTAGTGATTTTATTTGACAAATTGAATTGTAAGCAAGTGTCCACAAAGTCACCAAGTCTCATGCTATTTAGATTAAGTTTAATCGGTAACACTTTATTTGAAGGGGTGTGCATAAGACTGACATGACACTGTCATAAACATGACATAACACCTGTCATAAACATGAAGGAGTCTTTATGAATGTTTATGACTGTTGTCATTAAGTGTCATTCGGTAAATTATGACACTTTCAATGCAAAGTTGACATTGTTTAAAATGTCTTTGTTATGACAACTTGACATTACCCAAGACAAAAATGTCTTGATTATGACAACTTGACATTAACAAAGACAGAAATGTCTCTGTTATGACAACTTGACATTAACCGAGAAATCATAACCTGTCAACCTGTCACAACTTTGGCCGTCATGACACCATTATAACTGTGTCATGAATATTACCTGTCCTCAAGTAAAGTGGAACACATTGTACTAGTTATAAAGATGTCATTAAGGGTTATTACACTGCAAAATGCTTGAAGTTTGATAATTAGACCTGTTATGACATATTTGTGACAGGTTGACAGGTTATGATTTCTTGGTTAATATCAAGTTGTCATAACAAAGACATTTCTGTCTTTGTTAATGTCAAGTTGTCATAATCAAGACATTTTTGTCTTGGGTAATGTCAAGTTGTCATAACAAAGACATTTTTGTCTTTGTTAATGTCAAGTTGTCATAACAAAGACATTTTAAACAATGTCAACTTTGCATTGAAAGTGTCATAATTTACCGAATGACACTTAATGACAACAGTCATAAACATTCATAAAGACTCCTTCATGTTCATGACAGGTGTTATGTCATGTTTATGACAGTGTCATGTCAGTCTTATGCACACCCCTTCAAATAAAGTGTTACCGTTTAATCTAGATCAACTTTTTTATTATTATTTAATATAACTTAAGGGTTAATGTTGCATAGCAGTGGTCCATAGCTTTTACTTGCTTAACAGTAGTAGCCTACTGTTTCCACAGCTGCAGTAATGTAGTATGTATGAGTGGTAGGTTTATGCATTTCAGTACTTCATTATATTGCAAAACTGCAGTTGTACTTCATTTTACTGCATCTGTACTTACAGGTACTGTAGTTTTACTGCAGTTGTACTTCAATAGACTGCAGTTGTTTTTTGTAAGTCTTTGTGTTTTAATTGTGATAGTTCATAAATATGAACATATATGAATGATAATTTCAGTGAGGAAATCAACCAACGCCTGCGGCGCGTTCGCGCGAAGGAAGCTCTGGTCACATGGGCAATGTGTCGCACAATACAGCATAACTGCAGTCTGCAGTATAGTGTAATATTAATGGTAGGCCAAGACTTCAGATGCAAAAACCAAAAAGTTAATCTGCCTTTTTTTTCATATAAAGCTCCTTTATTTAGGTTCAGTAATTTCACTTTTGAATGGCAACTAAACTGATATCATTGCCTGAGAGCCCAATAAAAACAAAAAGCTAATTAAAAAAAAAAATAGATTAGAGGTTTTTTTAAAGGCTATCACTTTTTAAAGTGAATCACTGAACTGCAGTTATTGTATCTATAGGCTACTTCATTATACTGCAAATCTACAGTTGTACTGCAGTTTTACTTCACTATTCTGAAGTTGTACTTTTTGTACTGCGGTTTTAC
Organism: Chrosomus eos; assembly: GCA_036326025.1. Lineage (NCBI taxonomy): Eukaryota > Metazoa > Chordata > Actinopteri > Cypriniformes > Leuciscidae > Chrosomus > Chrosomus eos. The sequence continues at coordinate 23,219 of JAZAVI010001024.1, read as the reverse complement.
TGCAGCTGTACTTTAATGTACTGCAGTCACATTGTATCTATACTGCAGTTATACTTCGTAAATACTGCAAATCTACAGTTGTACTTCATTGTACTGCAGTATACTGCTTTGAACTGCAGTTTTACTTCATTGTACTGCAGTTATTTTTTGTAAGGGTTGTGTCAGTTGTAACACATATAGTGAGTGTGCTCAGGGACGACACAATGTTGTGTCAAATTTAACACAATAAATGTACAAGTCATTTTAACACACACATTGTGTCATTTTAAACAATAAAGCGAAAGGGCCAGATGCAAAAATATTAACCGTTTAACCCTTTATGACCTGCCATAGAACAATTCCACCAGAGTATATCTTTGTATTTTTACATGCTGTGCTGCTTTTTTGAGCATTTTCATATGCCATACATCAAAATAATCCTTACTCTCCCAGTTTAAAGGCTATGTTTGTAATAAATCAATAGTAACTATATAAATATCTCAAAAGTGCAATAAACAAAAGAAAAAAATTTTTTTTTTTTTTTTTACATATTTTCTTCAATACAAAAAATTAATAAATGTCAACTTCAAACTTGTCAATGAGAAAAACGTGCACAAAACAATTTAAAACTATACAGAATTGATTTGAACTGTTTACATAAATTCGTTTTTAAGATATACTCATTTTTACACTCATTCAAAAAAAAAGGCGTGTACTTTCGTTTAGACATAACGCTGCGTGCGTGCGCGCGCTCGCGCGGTGTGTGTGTGAATGTCCTTGTATTTTTGAACGTCTAAAGGAGAAAGAAATAATAAAATAAAGCGATGGTAAAAAGACAATAACGATATAAGGAACATATAGCAAATGGGAGTCAAACGGGAGTCAAACGCATGGTCAAATGACGCAGCGTGTGACGTCATAACATGCGACACACCCGGGGGTCATAGTGCACAGAACGTGATACGTCAATGAGTCATCGGAAGACGTAATATCAATCGCAGATCTACAGAACATGTGTGGAAAGACGTGCAAAGCATTTTTGTGTTGTTGTTTTTTGTAAACGCATATTACGCAGTTTGTACAGACTGATTAGAGGGTGAAAACAACGCAACATGGGCATGTTGGAGGCTTGATCTGAACATGTTACATCTCTGGTTTTGTATGCAACAAGAATGATTGAGCTAGCCATTTGGTTTCAGTTTCTATAGGCTTTTCAACAGACACACGCAAACGGGAGCGCCGACGCTCCCGTCGGTCTTAAAGGGTTTATCAATAGTCGAGTACAGAATGCATGTGCACACACAGTACAAGACAATGTCTCAAGCTCAATGACTGGACAGACTCACTGTACTGGACATTATTCAGTTATTCATGCTTCAACCCATAATTGATAATTCTGCTTTTGACAAAAGTTCATGAGAGATAACAGTTAACAGAGTTTGCACTTTGAATTTAATTAAAATGTAGCAACTGACAAAATATTGTATATAAATAACGTGTATTTACACTGGCCTGTTTGTTTGAGAACATAGCAAACACTTTATACCATTCACAGTGGTGTTGAGTGTCGGTGCGCTCTTACGCCCCATCCACACTACAGCGTTTTAGTTTAGAAACGGAGAATTAAAACGAATACGATCTCCGTCCACACCAGCGTTTTAGCTGCGTATCAGAATTGATCTCCGTCCACACTAAAACGACTGAAAACGCGGATCACGTGACCATTCACCTACACTGGGCATGCGTCTGCCGGTGTAAACACAACACAACTTCATTGATAAAATTATCCCGCATGCGTTGGTTCTTCCCGGCTTAACCCAAAACCGACGCTCCATGTACGGTCGATACCGCCGCTCCACACGGCATGGGAATTGTCACAGATCGCTGGAATAATAGCGTGCCTCCGGCACATGTAGGCAGTTAACATTATAGCATCAGGGAAGGATACGCCATGACTGATGACACCCAATCAGAGAGCCGAGCGTGAGCGTCTGCGTCATCGTTTCTAAAGTCCTCCGTTTTGTCCCGTCTTCACTAAAACGCCCTGCGGAGATTCAAAACGCTAAACGGGTCTGCAGCGTTTTTAAACTTCTCCGTTTTAGGTCTTCGTTTTTGCCGTTTTAGTCTGGACGAGAGGTGCAAACGTAGCAAAAGGTCTCCGTTTCTAAACGAAAATGTAGTAGTGTGGATGGGGCCTTATAAAATGATGAGTTGAAAACAACACAACCTTTAAAAAGAGATGTGTTAACTATTACACATGTAGTGTAGATTTTAACAATGTGCTAAATCAGCTCAGGGACAACACATGTGTGTAGATTTTAACACATGTGCTAAATCAGCTCAGGGACAACACATGTAGTGTAGATTTTAACACATGTAGTGTGTGTGTCAAATTTAACACACAACCTGTGTTATATCTTAACACACCTCTGTGTTTATAAGGACTTCACATTTTGTATTACCTTTAACACAACTAATGTGTTGTAGGGACTTTTGTCAGTTGAACCTACTTCCAAACCATCGTCCTCCCCCCAGGACTCAAAATTAACACACACACACACACACACACACACACACACACACACACACACACACACACACACACACACACACACACACACACACCACACACACACACACACACACACCACACACACACATTCCACCACACACACATCCCCCAGGAATGTGGAATGTGCCACAGGAAGTGAATTTCCAAAGAGGAAAGAAACTCCTCTTTGTTTAAAGACATTTAAACAAATATATTCAATGTGTCTTATGTCAATGTGTGTTTGTCCATGTTACATTGGAATAACTGTGACTATCATTATGTATTTCACATTTAACTGCTGACTCTCAGAAGTTCACTTGGAAGGAGAAATGTATCCTGCCTTCATTCATACATATTCTGGTATATATGACCCGCTGAGAATTTTGTGAACAATCTATCTAATCTCCTTATCAAACGATGCGCCTTCTATTTTGTGTTTGATCTATGTTGTTGGGAAACTAATGGGATAAGGTTTAAAACTCTACAAACTATGATTAACCAACGGAATGTGTGGCATATTTGGTATCTACAACCTGGTACCGGGAAGATTAAGATGACTGAGTAAATTATATGTCGATAACAACAACATATGAATAGTACCAGGACGTTTTCATAGTTTTCTTCATTGTTTCTTCGAAGTTTCTCTCATTTTTCCCCCTCCTTTCAAATGCCTTTCTACAAACAAAAGGCCATAAAACCCAACGTCCCGCCTGCGAATCTCAACTCTCTTATTGGCCGAGTCAACGGGAAGAGGCCGGACTTCCCCAAGGTAATAAAGGTTGCTTCCCGGCTCCGACCAGCTCTCTTGAACTTTCCAGCGCGTCAGAAACATGTAATTCACGCGGATGTCCCCTCAGGGGATCAGATCCTATCCGGGATCTTTTGTTACTTTCTAGCCTAAAATCTGTTTTCTGTATTCAACTTGTTTCATTTCCACGAAGTGAAATGAACTGAGCCGAACTATTATGGTAACGTTATCTAAAAGACTTCCAACCGCTGTTCAAAGACTCGCGCCGCATCACGTGACTCTACGGAACCAATGATTCAGCTCGCGCACGCAGCTGAACCATGCGGGCCGCACGCGCACGGAGAACGAAAGATCTGCCGTCCAAAATGCGGCTAGACCATGCAGGCAGCTCAAGGAACACAGCAACACATAAGAGAGAGCCCTTCCACATGCAAGTAAATTTGGGTTACCCTGTTTTCAGAGCATTAAGAATGTGTTTTCCGTGTTGTTTCAGAAGGCGAATATCTGGGGAATCGTACCAATTCTCTCTCTCTCCCCCCTCCCTCTCTCTATATCTCTATATCTCACACACTTACTCGCTCTCATTCGATGTCTTATTGTGTTTTAAGGAGTTCGGTTCAATACCGAACTACTGAGGTGCCTGAAACCGGAGAAGCCTGGTTGACACGCTGGATGTTACGAGTGCTACGCTCACTTGATTGCCCTGTGCTAAACAAACGCGTTAGACAAATGTTGATGTTGGTATCCAACTTGAGTTTAATTTATTTCCATACAGCGCCTTGTCCACAGCAGTTCCCATCAGCATACCAATACAAGGAGCCGCGCGCAAGCGGTCAAAAACCCTTTGCCCTTCCGGGTCAAAAACACCTACCAACATATTGTATTTGCTACCTTTATACAAAGTTACAGACATGCGCCACCCTGTGTTAGAGAAAAAGGAATTACAACCTGAATACAAAGCAGCACTTGGCTCTTACACACCGGCCCCTAATTGTTGATGGCCAGCAGACACAACAATTCAACAAAAAGCAAAAAAAAAAATGAAACAAAAATAACCAAATGTTGCAAAATACCATAATAATCAAATGATACCTTCACTGTTATACCCCAAACACTAAGCAAAGTTTGGTCACCGGTCTTTCAATGACATTAGATTTGGTCTGCAACTTCACAGAACGTACCAGACCCTGCCAGTCAGGAAAGACTTCAAGTACTCTTGCGAGTGGCCAAGAACCACGAGGAGCCGAAGCGTCCATGATGACCACAATATCTCCAGCCTTCAAACTCCTCTTCTTGTCGTTCCATTTTTGCCTCTCTTGAAGTAGAGGCAGGTACTCCCTCAACCATCTTTTCCAAAACAAGTCTGAGATGTATTGCACCTGTCTCCACCTTCTTCTCACGTAGAGATCATGAGGCTCGAACAATCCAGGTGGTAGGGCTGGCTTCCCTTTAAGCAAAAGTAGATGGTTAGGTGTAAGTGCTTCCAAATCATTTGGATCGTCTGACAGCTTGGTAAGTGGCCGATCATTCAAGATGGCTTCTGCTTCACAGAACACTGTATGTAAACCGTCATCGTCTAGCGTCTGCTGACGTAGGACAGAACTAAGAACTCTTCTTATGATGCGGATCATCCTCTCCCACACACCGCCATGATGGGAACCTGCTGGTGTGTTAAAACTCCAACGAATTCCAACATGTGAGAGGACTCCTTCAATCTGCTGATGGTTCAGTGCAGCAAGAGCTTCCTTCAGTTCTCTGTTCGCCCCAACAAAGTTTGTACCATTGTCCGACAACAGGTGAGTCACTTGCCCTCTTCTGCTTATAAATCGCCGCAGAGCATTGATACAGGCGTCTGTCTCCAAAGATGCTGCAACTTCGAGATGGACGGCTCTGCTGGCTAAACAGGTAAGTATAGCTCCATACCGCTTACAAGTTCCTCTTCCTTTCCTTACTTCCAAGGGACCAAAAAAGTCCACTCCCGTGTTGGTAAAAGGGGGTTGATCTGGCTGAATTCTCATCTCCGGAAGATCGGCCATTTTTTGTCCCAGAAGACGTCCATTGTAGCGCCTACAGAAACTGCACTCTGTAATAATTTTTCTGACGGCCGCATTCCCCTTGGTAATCCAGAATTTCTTCCTTGCTGATGACAACGTGTGAGCACGTCCAGCATGGCCCAGACTCTGATGAACATATCTGAGGATGAGCATTGCGACATGCTGCTCTTTGGAGAGGATAATAGGATGTTTAACTTCCTCAGGCATCGCTCCTCTACTCAGCCTCCCTCCAACCCTCAACAGTCCACCAACCAGTACAGGGTTCAGCCTGTATATTGGACTTTGACGACTCACCGCTGCCTTCTTAGAGGACAATGCTGCAATCTCCTCCTTGAATTGCTTCTGCTGGCAATATCTAATCACTGCAGCCTCTGCTTCCGACAGATCGTCTACAGTCAGGGTTTTACTCCTAGGCCTCAAAATGAACCTTTGCCTATCATTCTGCCTTGTCCTGGATCGACCGGTTTCTTCTGACTGGATTAACAAAGGCACCTTCAGCTGTTTTCTCCAGTGAGCCTTCTCCAACAACACTGCTTTCAAACGGAGAAACCAAGCGGCTATCCTCTTGAGTTTCCTCCAGTCAGAAAAGCAACTGACGAGCTGGTCAGTGGGCTTGACTAAGTCACACACCTTGATGGCATTTGTGGTAGCCTCTCTTCTCACCTCTTGGTCATCAGGATTCAATGAAGCATCCAGGGCAGTATTAGGCCAGTCCTCCTCCTGCTTCCACAGAAATGTAGGACCTTCCCACCACCTACTGGTCTGTAGAAAGTGTGCAACCATCAACCCCCTTGATGCATCATCAGCCGGATTATCCTTGGAGCAGACATGCCTCCATTGCCAGGGTTCTGATGCCTCTCGAATAGTTGAAATTCTATTAGCCACGAATGTGTGAAACCGTCTATCCTCATTCTTGATGTACTTTATAACTGAAGTACTGTCTGTCCAAAAGACAGAATCTTCCAACCTGAAATTCAGTTCCACCTTTAGCATTAGGTCTACACGTACGGCAAGGACTGCTGCTGTCAATTCCAGTCGTGGAATAGTTATGGCCTTCAGTGGCGTCACCCTAGCCTTGCCGAGCAGAAAGGATACTCGGGTGTGACGTTGCTTGTTCAACATCCTCAAGTATGTAACAGTCCCATATCCAGCTTCACTGGCGTCAGCGAAGTGATGTAGCTGGGCCTGGACGACCTCACCAAAGTCCACTGGCTTGACACATCTTGGGACCTCAAATACATTGAGCTGATCCAGATCTTCCAACCATGCCTTCCACTGGCTTAAAATGTCAAGTGGCAAGGCACCATCCCATGACCATCCTCTTCTGCATAGTTCCTGCTGCATCACCTTTGCAGGCAGTATTACTGGTGCCAGGAAGCCTAGGGGATCGTACACTGAGCAGATGGTTGACAGCATACCACGCCTGGTAAATGCCTGTTGCCTCACTTCGATCTTAAATGTGAAAGAGTCAGTTTCTACGGACCACAGTAGACCCAGAGCTCTCTCCGCTGGCAGCTTGTCCCGATCCAAATCCAATTCCTTTAAATCCTTAGCCCTTCGCTCTGTTGCGATGGCCTGCAAGACGGCGCGGCTGTTGCTGGTCCACTTCTCCAAGACAAAACCTCCCTTCTGGCACAGTATGGTTAGGTCTTGGATCGTTTGGATAGCATCCCCTTCGGTGGCTGAGCTCTTCAAAAGGTCATCCACATAAAAGTTTTTCTTGACAGCTTGACATACATTGGCAGCAAACTCAGACTGATGATCATCAGCGCTTTTTCTCAGCGCATAGCTTGCACAGCTCGGAGAGGACACAGCACCGAACAAGTGCACGGTCATCCTGTGCTCCACCAGGTCCTTAGTGACGTCTCCGTTTGGCCACCAGAGGAAACGGAGGAAGTCCCGATCTTCTTCTGCAACCTTTACCTGGTGAAACATGGCTTGTATATCGCCCATGAATGCTACAGGTTCCTCTCTGAACCGAAACAAGACCCCAAGCAGCGAGCTGGTGAGGTTAGGGCCCTGAAGCAGCTCCTTATTCAAGGATGCTCCTTGAAAAGTGGCTCCACAATCAAACACAACCCGAAGGGTTCTTTTCCTTGGGTGGTGGACCGCATGATGGGGAATGTACCACACTCTGCCAGGCTCCCCTTGAAGCTTCTGCTGAGGCACAGGCTCTGCGTAGATGTTAGCAATAAGGCCATTCACATACTGTGCGTATTCCTGGTGTAAGCTGTCATTGCTCAAGAACCTTCTTCTTAAGCCCTGCATTCTTTGCTTCACCACAGCCAAGTTATTGGGCAGAGAAACGTCCCTTTTCCTGAAGGGTAACTTTAAACAGTACTTTCCATCTTGCAGCACTGCTGAATCCTCCATGATCTCCATAAATCTGATGTCTTCTCGAGACATTTCCCTTTCTTTTGCAGCCTTCTCACTGAAGTCATGGTTGTATTGACTGACAAGCATGTCTTCAAGCCTTTGCAGAGAGATGTGGTTCACTGTAGCTGAGGATAATGATGCATTACTGTTTCCACTCAGTGGGCCATTAACCACCCATCCCAGCACTGTCCTGATAGCATACGGGCCATTCTGGCCACTATTGATGACCTCCCAGGGTTCTAATACCTTGGGTGCGTTAGTTCCAATTAACAGTTCAACATCTGCCTTCACGTTTGGGATGCGCACCTTTGATAGATGAGGCCACTTAGCCAGATCTTCCGACTTTATCATATTACCCACCGTGACTGGCATTTCTTTCTGTGTGAATACCTCGGGAAGGGTATAATAGTTATCACTATCCAAATTAGACACCTCCAGACCTGACAAAGAGTATGCTGAAACAACCTTTTCTTGCCCCATTGTGCGCAACAGGAAGCTTGTTCCTTTGCCAGTGATGTTTAACTTCCGCATCAGGTGTTCAGAGCAGAATGTGGCTGAACTTCCTGGATCTAAAAAAGCATACGTTGTAATTACATGACTTCCCTTTGCAAACTTCACCTTGACAGGAAGGATGGATAGCACACTCTGGTCCTTACCGGCCCCTGTATGTCCACATGTTTGAGGAGAGGACTGTTGCTGAGTCACTTGTCTTTTAATGTGTAGCACGGTAGGGTGAGATTGTCCACAGATTTTACATTCCAAGCGACCCTCACAGTCCCTGCTCATGTGACCGACGCGTAGACATGCAAAACAAACTCCCTTTTGCCTCAGGAAAAGAATCTTCTCCTTGTGCATTTTGCCTGTAAACTGCTTACACTCCTCCACCAGATGGCGACGATCACAGCAGAGGCACCTAGCTTCCTCAGTTTGCTCTATGCTCAACGGTTGCTCCTTTACATCCTCAGACAGCTCCTCAGTCAAAGCAGCAGCAACAATGTTACCCCTTACATAGCTCCTGGGCTGTGAAGTAAACCTTGAAGGAGGCCTTGGTGCCAAGGCAGTATGTGAATCCTGTATGTCGCCAAACAGTGGGTCAGACAGGATTTTAACACGGCGTTCGATAAACTGGACCAAGTCATTGATATGGGCTCGGTCCTGTGACCTTTCCATGATGTCATAAGCTGTAGTTCTCCATTGCTCTCTCATCTTAAATGGCAGCTTAGAGATAATGGTCCTCATATTGACAGGCATGTCCAGTTCCTGCACAAAATGAAGCTCCCCCATTAAATTACAGCAGCCCCGTAAAAACAAGGAATAGTCTTGCAGTGCTTTTAAATCCTCAGCCTTAACTGCTTGCCAGGCCAATGCCTTTTTTATATAAGCTATGGCGACCTTATATGGATTGCCAAAGTGTTCCTGCAGAAGATTTTTTGCCACTTTGTAGCCATGGTCAGGCGCCATATGCTGACAGCTACGCACCAACTCTTGTGGCTGTCCTCTGGTGAACTGCTCCAGATAATAAAGACAGTCTGCACTTCCAGCTTTGCTTTCCACACCCTGTTCAAAGGCTCTGGTGAATGGTCTGAACTGGAGAGGGTCCCCATCAAACACAGGAATCTCTCTTAATGGCAGAGATAATGTATGATGTTGGCGAACCAGGGCAGCAGTGATGTCATTTTGTCTTTGCATAATAGCCAATAACTCTGGTGAATGAGTTCCGTTGGCTGACTGGTCTGTGAAAAGCCTTTGCTGTTCGGGTTGTTGCACGGTTGTCACTTGATGATGATACTCAGCTGGTTTCAATGTTACTTGTTGTAGCTCACTTGGATTGTACTGCTGTTTGGAGGCATCCCTGCACCACCGCTCAGTTTGCCCTTTGAGCACCTCTGGTGACAGCGGGTTGTTAGGTGGTAACGGTCCTTTGGCAGAGGTATATTGGGTTAGCTTGGATAATCGAGGTTGAAACTCCTTTGTTGTAGGATTTAAGACACTTCTTGATTGCATTTTCCTTTTTTCCTTTTCCACATAAGAATTCATGCCATTTGAGGATGCTGCTGAACAACCTTTCTGATCGGCGGCCTGCAGCACAGACAACTTAGCAGCAGATGCAGCCAACTCTGCATCTACATCAAGCTGCTCCCTTCTCCTCCTTAGTTGCTGTTCTTGCTCCTCAAGGGCGTGTCTTTCTTTCAAAGCTGCAGCTCTAGCCACAAGTGCAGCTCTTTCGGCCTCAGCCTTTATTCTAGTGGAGGAAGTGCTGGATCTTCCACTGCTACCACTTTTACTTGACCGTTTGCTACTGATGTTAGACACACTGTCGTTTTGATTAACACCATCCCCACCCTTGCCATTTTCATTTAAACCAGTAACTGACATTTCAGGTGACGCAGTTGACAAAACAACATTAACATCTTTAGAACACCTTGCAACAAAACCCTTTGTTTCAGAAATAACATCAACATTAGCTATCATCTTTGCCTTAAACCAAGTTTCATGTTTTTCCTTTTCATCAACAGGCAATAAGCTCAACAAAGATTCATGAATACGTTTTGCATCATTACATATTTCTATCAATTCCTTCAGAGCATTTTGTAACTGTGGTTTGTGATTTGTTAAACTTTGCATCGATTTTCTAATTATGCTAGCATTGTCCAATTTAGACTTTCTGTCTGCTTGCAACGTAATTATTTTATCAACAAGCAATTTTGCACGTTTAGAATCCTTGTGATCACCAACATTAACCACACTGCTGTTTGTAACAGCTTGCATTGAAGTCTGTTCAATCGTGCGAGTATCCTCCATGATAAACAATCAATCAAACGATTCGCTGCTAAGTCAAAGTCCTAACGCAAGAGTTCGCAAAGTCTCCACAGTCAATCTACCAATGTTTAACACATGTGTTTTTATACCCGGGTATGTGTGCACACAATTTAAATGGCCATTAAACTTGTAGCGCTACAAATACCTCTTTCGTTGGGCGCCGTGCAGTCATCGGATGATCCCTTGTACTCCGTAGTCTGATTTCAGCATCAACCAACTCCTTGTCACCAGAATATCCACGTAATATCCAAACAATAATCCACACAGAAAACCGAAGGCTCTTTGGCTGCTCCTAATTCCATACATGCATGCCGAAGACTCCGACGTTTGCAAACTAAAGTCCGAACTGATGCGAGGTTTTTGACTAGTTTTAAGGAGTTCGGTTCAATACCGAACTACTGAGGTGCCTGAAACCGGAGAAGCCTGGTTGACACGCTGGATGTTACGAGTGCTACGCTCACTTGATTGCCCTGTGCTAAACAAACGCGTTAGACAAATGTTGATGTTGGTATCCAACTTGAGTTTAATTTATTTCCATACAGCGCCTTGTCCACAGCAGTTCCCATCAGCATACCAATACAAGGAGCCGCGCGCAAGCGGTCAAAAACCCTTTGCCCTTCCGGGTCAAAAACACCTACCAACATATTGTATTTGCTACCTTTATACAAAGTTACAGACATGCGCCACCCTGTGTTAGAGAAAAGGAATTACAACCTGAATACAAAGCAGCACTTGGCTCTTACATTGTGTTTTGTTTGTCTATGTGTTTGTAAATACATATATCTCCTGTGTAAACGTAGTAAATATATAAGTAGACATGCCTTTATTAAATCATTATATTTACTTGACTGATGAACTTTCTCTTTGCTCAATTTCAAGTCTCTTAAGTGCCAAAAAGATCTTATGCTACAAACTTTATAACTTAAAGATAGCTTTACATATTTGTTTATGGGGCAGAAAACCCAATTCTTCTGGCCAGAGAATTGCGTTTCCTGACATCCTATAAAGTAAGATGATATTGGGGATCCCCTCAATATTATTCTGACAATTGAGCTAAATTAATTTTGCCTGTTTGTAAAACGTGATCTACTCAAATTAACCAGAACCATTTGGTTGATTGTCGAGATACATAGTTATGCATGCAGGTAAAATGACAGATTCTCCCTTAGAGGGAGATTAAATTTAATGTAAGACTGATCTAATCCAAACATGTATGAATAATTATTAATTACCAATTATTAATTATGATATGCAAATTCCCCAAGGATTAGATCCGCCCAAGAGTCTTTACAGTGTTATTCCTCTTACACAGAAGTGTGTTGAAACCTTTTACACACTAATGTGTTATAGTTACACAACTTGTGTCAGATATGTCACTTGTGACTGCAGGTGTGTATTTGCCAGAGTTACTTCCTGTGTTTTTACAACCGAGTGTTTGGATGAAGACTGAAACGTATTGTTAACTTGTGTTTATGTAGTCCAGTGACGTTTAATAAAGAGTTTGTTTGAACATTTGGATGGTTTAGGCATCATGAATCTACATAGACAAGCTCTTATTGAGAATTAACTGAGCTTTAGATGTTGATGTTACATTGAATGTTTTATTTGAAGTCACCAGAATCGTGATTAATGGCTCCTTTATTTGAGCTCTTGACCCTTTACTCTTCATTTAGTGTTTCTCTGGCTGCTTTAACTGTATTTTAATATATTAAAATGTGTTATGGTGAGAGAAAATATGATCAGATGTTACTTGATGATGTCATAATCAGCAAGTGCTGATCTGATCGAGTATATGGATGGTGTGCATTTATTATTTTATGTGCTGTTAGTTATACCAATCTTGTGACACTACACCATGCTATCCGCAGTGCAGAATAATAATATAAAAGTTTTCAGATAATTTTAATCTGCAGCAGAAAGTAGTCAAACACAGACCTCAAGGAATCAGCGTATGAATCTTCACAATGGTGACAAAAGAAAAGCTTCATGCCGCAATGCATGCTGGGAGTCATGGATGAGATTTGTACTATGGTGGCACCCAGAATGCATTGCAGCATTAAGCTTTTCATTTGTCACCATTGTTGAGATTAATACACTGATTCTTGAAGTCTGTTTGATACCTTGCTTAGACTGTAAGGCTCTTTATTAACTGTGTTCAGTGTTGCCAGATTGGCGGTTCCCGCCCATGGGGCGGATTTGAATTTGATTGTGCGGGTAAAAAAGGGTTTGGGCGGGTGGACAAAATTTGGGCTGGTTTGGGGTCAGTTCGGCGGTTTTCAAACATCTACTTATTAAAGTCTAATTGGTTAAAAAAACGAAACTAAAGTGTGCATGTGCTGTCATCATGACAAACACACACGCCCATGCAGAGTCAGCTGGCGTTGGTGTTGACGTCACCGACGAGCACGCACGCACTTATAGCCAATCAGCGATCAGCAGGCAGACGTGATTTAGCGCGATAACTTGTAGGCAGCTGTATATTCTAGTGATCGATAATGCCAAAGTGACCTACATATACAGTAAGTTGTATCTACAGTAAAGAGTAAGATAGTGATCAACTCTAAAAACGTACACATGTGGTGGGAGATGACTCGATGGTTAACTCTGAGAGGAGAGCAAAGTTCAGTTGAAATACTTGAATTGGAATCGAATATGGGACGACTCCTGTCCATGATCCATGTGCACTAGCCTAACCAGACATCTTCAACGTTTACACCATCCAGACTGCATGAACTCTCCTGTCCCTGATAGCTGCTGAAAAAGGTTTGTTCAACAATGAATCAGTTTTGACTGCTAGATTCTGCATTATGTTCTACAATGTGTAACAGCTACTTCTGAGGGTTAAAGTCATCGGTACATTTTTGATTGCCGTTTTGACAGTGTCCACCTGGACATTTTAGTCATATTTGCTAATTCTCCTTAATTATTGCCCTGTTTTGATCCGTTTTCCTGGGAAATTTATTTATTTTTTATTGTATTTTATCATCGTTATTTTGTTTTAAGGAGATAAAAATGGTGCTTATCAACCTTGAATGACATGGCAATACAATTATATCACATTATTTTGGCAGTAAAATTTTGGGCGGTTTTTTCTCGGAGTGGGCGGTTTTTGGTGAGCTTTTGGGCTGGAAATCATCGTCCCAATCTGGCAACACTGACTGTGTTTTAAAAATTAATTTAAAGTTAATTGCAATATGCTTATGTTTTTAAAAATCATCTTTTAAATATTACATTCATCTTTCAAATATTAAACTCTTGCTGAGTTTAATAATCTTACATGTCCATGATAATAATATTATCATCTGAGCATATTATTCCCATGATTATTTCTACTATTTCATATGTGTTTAAATAAACACATTTATAGCAATCAGAGAAAACTAATATTAAAGAGTCAAGGGTCAAGAGCCCAATTAAAGCTGACACTATTCACGATTCTGGTGACTTTAAATGAAACATTCAATGAATCGTCAACACCGAAACCTGTTAATTCTCAATAAGAGCTTCTGACAGAAATAAAGTTAATTTGGTTATTAATAACAAGTGAAAGCAGCATTTGAAAAAGACATTGAAAAAGAGGCATGATGTGATTGGCTGCAAAAAAAAAACCCATTAATCTTTAAGTTTTCATGAATGAAGATTTCATTTATTTATATGAATGTATTGCTTTATTTATTTTAGAGCATTTTATGGGATACCATATAAAATATACCTATGTTATCAGATTTTTTTAGGTTATACTGCTCAACTAGTTTAAACCATATCTCAAGTGTAGTGACTGATATTTGATCTAGATTCTTTTTTGATGCCAACATTTTTTATTTATCACCTAAAAGGGACTGTATAGGTAAACTCTGGTTTGCGAGCTCTATATCTTTCCATTTCGGTAGTTTTACATAGGCTTATACATGACCTAATTTGTGCAGCGTAAAATATTCCAGTAGATTTGTAGGCTAGTCCACCTTTGTCTTTTGCTAGCTGAAACGTTGTGTATCTTATCAAGTTTTTCCCCCTCCCAGATAAATTTTGAAATCACATAATAAATAATAATAATAATAAAACACAGCTATTGACCAATCAGAATCAAGGACTGGAACTAACCGTTTTATAAAAAAAACATAATGAACGATTATATGTATAGCATAATATACAGCTCTGGAAAAAATGTAACCTACATGAACCACGAGATCAAAGGTTGCAACTCTCGCTTTCAATGGCTCTGCAGAGGCTCGGTTACCATAGAACACACGCCTAGATAAAACTAATCTGAACGCAATTTGTTGTTTGAAATATGCTGAGTTTGTTGAGCAGTTTTTGAGATTTCAGTATTTCCCAATTCAAAAATGCCAAAAATAGCTGCCTGGAAGAATTGAAAATATGACCTTACATAAACTGTACACTTCTTTATAAAGTTACAAAATTTGCAGGCTGGAGATATCCTTCTGTTTTTAAAATGTCACATATGAGCCCCAGCTAACAGGGAACGTTCCCAGAACATTCACTAACGTTCTTTAAAAGTTGTGTAAATGTTAGTACAAAACGTTATTAAAATAATGTTTTCGGAACGTTCATATAACGTTATTAACGTTCTCATAACGTTGATAAAAAACGTTCTTGGAACGTGTTTATGGCATTATTTGTGCTTGATGAACGTTCTCATAATGTTGATAGAAAACGTTCTTGGAAAACGATATTGGAACGTCTTTATCACGTTATTTGTGCTTGATGAATGTTCTCATAACGTTGATAGAAAACATTCTTGGAGCAATGTTCTTGGAACGTCTTTATCACTTATTACGATCTCATCGCGTTCTGAATAAACACCCAATGCGTGCACAGGGAAATCCAGGCTGGCTCAAAGCTGGAGTCGGGCCTTTAGTCGTGTCGTGTTATCCCGAATTTAGATCTTTTTTGCGGCTTCCACATAAATACAATGTCAAAATGACCATTGTGTAAGGTTTTCACTTAAACACAGTTGAGTGAAAACAAAATGTCTGTCATCTGTGCATTAGGTCTTGAATATTTAACCTGTTAACTGTTGTTAACTGTCTCACTTGGCACCACCAAGATACCATCACTGACAGAGGAACCTGTGAAGAGCCTGGGGAAGGTGTTCAATTGTAGCCTGAGAGACGCAGCTTCCACAAAAGCGACCAACCAAGACCTGGAGACCTGGCTGGCCGCGGTGGACAAGTCTGGCCTTCCTGGCAAGTTCAAGGCCTGGATTTACCAGCACGGCATCCTCCCTCGGATCCTCTGGCCCCTCCTGGTGTACGAAGTCCCCATTTCAACGGTGGAAGGCTTTGAGATGAGGATTAGCAGGTTTCTGCGCAGGTGGCTGGGACTGCCTCGAAGCCTGAGCAGCATCGCACTATATGGGCAGAATAACAAGCTGAAGCTTCCCATGAGCAGCCTGAGCGAGGAGTTCATGGTGACGCGGTCCAGGGAGGTCCTACAGTATCGGGATTCCAGTGATCCAAAGGTTGCCCAGGCTGGGATTGAGGTCCGGACAGGGCGGAAGTGGAGTGCTGCCGTGGCAGTGGACGACGCAGAGTCAAGGCTACGGCAAAGGGTGTTGGTGGGCTCAGTGGCACATGGGAGAGCTGGCCTGGGCAGCAGAAGAACTCCTCGCTACGACAAGGCAGAAGGGAAAGAGAGGAGGTCCCTGATCCTCGAGGAGGTGCGTGCAGGAGTTGAGGAGAAGCGAGCTTGCCAGATGGCTGGGATGCGGGAACAGGGCGCCTGGACAAGATGGGAGCGAACAGTGGAGCGCAAAGTCACATGGACTGAGCTTTGGAAGGCTGAACCCTACAGGATAAAATTCCTGATCCAGGCGGTCTATGACGTGTTGCCAAGTCCATCCAACCTCTTCTCCTGGGGAAAGGTGGAGACACCAGCATGCCCACTCTGCCAGAGAAGAGGAACGTTGGAACACATCTTGAGCTGCTGTCCAAAAGCCCTGGGCGAAGGGCGTTACCGCTGGCGGCATGACCAGGTCCTAAAAGCCGTAGCGGATTCTATCTGCAGTGGAATTAACCACAGCAAGAGCCTTCGGCCAGTGAAGACCACAGCCTTTGTCAGAGCTGGGGAGAAGTCAACACCAGCTGCCCGGGGCACCTCCTCTGGCCTGCTGGCAACGGCGCGCGACTGGGAGCTGGCAGTTGATCTGGGCAAGCAGCTGAAGTTCCCTGAAGCAGTTGCCATAAACAACATTAAGGCCTCCAAGCAGGTAATTCTCTTGGAGTTAACAGTGCCTTGGGAGGACCGTATGGAGGAGGCCAATGAAAGAAAGAGGGCAAAGTACTCCCAGCTTGTGGAGGGTTGCCGGAGCAATGGGTGGCGGGCAATATGCCAACCTGTCGAAGTGGGATGTCGAGGGTTTGTGGGCCAATCCCTTTGCAGGCCCTACAAAATGCTTGGCATCACAGGGGCGAGTCAGCGAAGGGCCATCAAGTCGGCCACTGATGCTGCAGAAGTAGCATCAAGGTGGCTGTGGATCAGGAGAGGAGAGGCATGGCGTGTAGGGTAGTAGCGCTACCTGGACATAAGCTGGGACTTGATCACCCCGGCTGGGTCGCCTAGGGGAGGGGGTCTGATTGTTGAAAGACCCGAAACCCCCCGTGATCCTAGGTTACATCACTGAGGATATGTCCAGGTGCACCAGACGGTGTATCAAAAACCAGAGCGTCGGCGCACTGAGCGTTTTTTTTTTTTTTAATAGTTCAAAGTTACTATCAGATTTAATGTTATTACCTTGACAAACTATACATCATTAAAAAGATATAAGACTCAAGGTTTAGTATTTGACAGTTATGTCTTAATTTGTGTCTGGAGTTATGTAATCAAAAAATGAGTCGATACCTTTGACATGAATTATGAGCGTCAGCCGCTCTCATTCAGAAAAAAACTCCAGTGAGATCGTCATGACAGAGCTTGACAAAACAATGTCCATCAGGGCTTTCAGCTCAAAAGTGTACAGATTTGGAGAAATATTGATAGATTCTCATAGGTTTACATCAGATTTATATAGACAGGAATCATATTTAATGAATATCTACCAAATGCGTCGATTTAATCATTATGAGCGCTGAAAACTCTGATGTACTGTGTTTTCAATCCATACTGGCAGCCTGAGAGTGCCCTGTGCACATATGCTGTCCATATTTGGAACACACGAAGAAGTGCCATATCATGTGACATTTCAGGAAGTCCCTGACACAAACACTAACAGAGATCGCTGTAACATGCAGATAAAGATGTTTTGAAGACAATAAACATGATTGCAATGATATTTGATTTACCTGTGTTCTTCGAGACATGTCAGGTATTTTCATAATAATAGATTATATTTATAATGTAATGCTAATCGATATAGACTTCATCATCGTGCAGAATAGTATGAAATAATATATTTTCTGTCCGATTTTTTTATCTGAAGCCAATCAGAGCACATAAGGTTATTTAAAATACTCGACTTGTGCTAAAGTAAGTTTTGAGCACAAACATGGTTTTAATCTCATAAATTGTCGTGAATTGATGGTGTGCTAAGCTAATATGCTAGCTAGCCCTCATGAAAATATTTAATAAAAATACATTTCTAATAACTTGACAAAACTTTGAAGCTATTTATAACATTTATTTTTCATTATGACAATAATTAATTCTACATTTGCAATAAACTGCCAGGTGTCAGCTTTCAAATGAGATCATACTTGTGCTTTTAGAACAAATGGTTCATGAACTGTATCTGTTTCAGTTTGGGTATGCCATTTCTGGGGATTTTTCAAAAGTGGGGTTGAAGCTTAACAGGTTAACAAGAACCATTTTATATTAAATTCGTCCAGCAGGGTTTTTCCTGCATTGAATTTTTATTGACGGCAGCTAAAGCCTTATTTGATCGGTGGCTGCGCTTGTGACAGTGCGACCTCGGCCGCGCGCATTCACCGTCTTTAAACTAAGCGCTGTCTTGCTCTCTCCCTCACTCATATTAATCAAAATCAGTTGACAGTCACTATGGTAAAAGGTCGGAACACCGACATTTCACGTGGAGCATTTGCTGGGTGTGAATTGTGCTATTAAAAAAAACTATCTTCCGCACATTCTGACAAACCACACTTTCAATAAACAAACATTTTTTTTGTTGCTTTTTGTTCTCATTTTTTTAAGCAACATTTACATTACATTTGCACAAAACTAAAGGCTGCGAATGCACACACAAACTTAGTTATGAGTTTAACTCTAGGTTTTAACTCTGGCTGTAAAATCGTCCCAAACATAACTGACTCGCTCTTGTTGTGGCAAAAACAATTTAATTAACAAACAACATCATAGTAAGAGACATCAGATTCCAATTGTACTTTAAAAGAAAGTTTATTCTTTTAAAGGAGGCTTGTTCGCGATATGCAGATTAAAATTATCTGAAATAATAATATCGCGACAGCTACCTCGCGAAATGAACACAGACCTGACACACACTGCAAACAGACAGAGTTTATACCCCTTCCCCAGAGTCCTTTCTCTGTAGTTTTCCATTCACCCCAAACTAACCAGTTCTAGCCGATACTTCCACTCATCTCAGTTAAACCAGTTCTAGTTTCGTTAGACACCTGTGAGTTCAAAGGCCAGATAAACCTTCTGTCTTTCCTGATTATCCATGCTAATGAATGTAGAGGCTGTTTGACCAGAGGCTTTAGGTGTGTGTGTCTCAGTTTCCACCAGGTATGCAAATATTCCAGGAGAGAAAATACATGATTGAATTACAGGAAAACCCACACAATATCAAAGTAAAAACTAAAATATAAATTTTTTCCACAACAATCCATCCTATTTATCATTCAAAAAATAATGAAATAAAAAAAGATAAATATAATAAAAAAGGAAATAAAAAAATAATAGATAAAGACATCACTACATCAAACCCATAGATGGTTACAATCATTTCAAGTCTTTACATCTCAGTTGAATTTGGGTTGAAGAAAATATTTTGAAAGAATAGGTAAACATTTTAAAAATAAAAAGTTTGTAGCAAATAGTTAAACACTTCTGAAATCAAATCTGAAATCGGGCTAAACCGGTAAACACTGTTACCGCATTTCTGACATAAAATCAGACCCTCAGTCATCTCAGACATAGTTTAAAGCACAGTAGGAATAAAGAAAAATAATAATAATTAAAATAAAAATATAAACATAAAATAAAAATCCCTCATTTCAACTCTATCACATTTCTTTGTAAATGTCAACACTCTCGTCGCTCTTATAATCATCACAAAAACAGATTCTTCTGTTAAACTTGAATATTAGTTGGTCCGCATCTTTCTCCAGGTGTCATGATCATCTCGTTCGCCCATGGACATTCCGTCTTCACCATGTTGACACATGTACGACACTGCGTGCCGTAGCCATGGTCTTCCTTCGTCGGTGAAGGAGGTCTGTTACTAGCACAGCCTTTGACCCCTCACTTTCTGTTCTTATTGGATGGTTTGAAGCTTGTCAGTATAGTCTAAGGTGAGAAACTTGGACCCAGGTGTCGTATTTTCCAACCATTTTCTGATCCTTACAAGGTTTCCCTTAAATCACGACCACACCCCCACTGGAGTGAACATTTTCTTGCCTGTTGTCACCTGTGAATGGAGACCTTTTTTAAAAAAAAAAAAAAAATTGTGTTAGTCGCTGTGCAATGTTAGGCACTGTTTGTACTGCTGTACCCAAGGCCTTTGCTGCTGCATCTGCTCTGGCTTTTCCTGCTGAAACAATCTTTGTCATTAGCACACTTACAGACAGACATTTTGTACGACTCTCAGCATTTAGTGCGAGGGCTTTCAGCAAACCCCTCCCCTCTTTTGATGCACAATTCTACTTGTGTATCAATTTTATCATAATGGTTTGTCATCAACCCTAAACCAAGCATTCTCCTCCAGCCATCTTACCTCCAGACATCTTTCTCTGTCTCTGGAAAAATTATTGTGTAAAGCCACAATCTCATCCTCTTATCAAAGTATTTTAATGTCACGGTTCCCCAGTCTTGGAGCGTATCCTGTTTTTCCAGACCTGTTGTTGGTCTCTTAAGCCAGTCATAAGTCATCAATTCTTGCCGTCGAGTCGAGGTGTTCGTCAGTCCAGATTTTGTCAAAGTCAGTCATAAGTCATTCTCCTTCTTTGTTCACATACATGTTCACATAAATGTTAAGGGTTCTTTGGATAAATTAAAGGGGTCATGAACTGGCTTTTTAAAAGTGTTTATATTGTTGTCTAAGGTCAACATATAACGTTCGCTTGGTTTTTACATTCAAAAACATCAAAATGAATAAGTAATAGGCTATTTTCTACCCTAGTTTTGAGCCTAGCTCAAAAACGCTTGGTTTTTATGGGCGTCTCACATTGAATACTTGGAAGTAAACGCCCACTGCTGAGAGTGGATAACAGTTTTGCATATTATAATGAATTTCAACTGGTCAGTAACGATTAAACTGAAACACATACACATAATTATTAGATATCAAACGATCTGTAACAATGCAATACTAGCCTATCAGATTGAATGAATGAATGAATGAATGAGGCATTTATATAGCGCTTTTTTTATATGTACTTCTGTACACCCAAAGCGCTTTACAATCATATCAGGGGTTCTCTCCTCAACCAGCACCAGTGTGCAGCATCCACTTGGATGATGCGACGGCAGCCACAGTACAACGGCGCCAGTGCGCTCACCACACACCAGCTATAGTTGGAGAGGAGAGAGAGAGTGATAGAGCCAATTCAGTGGATAGGGATTATTAGGAGGCCATGATTGGCAGGGGCCAATGGGTGGAATGTGGCCAGGACACCGAGGTTACACCCCTACTCTTTACGAGAAGTGCCATGGGATTTTTTAATGACCACAGAGAGTCAGGGCCTCGGTTTAACGTCTCATCCGAAGGACGGTGCTCTTTGACAGTATAGTGTCCCTAGTATAGTATAGATTATAGTATAGATTATTGTATAGATTATAAGTAGTATAGATTATTACTACTTATTAAATAAAAATTTTACTCACATAAGTGTGTTGCACCATTCCTGTCGGATCCAATATAGAAGGCACAGCACCGTTTTTTAATCTTAATCGGTCTGCAAATCCAGTCTCGACCTGTGTCTTGTTTACAAAACAATCCTCAGTGAAATGAAGCGAACAAACGGACCCACATCAGCTGGAACGTCATTAAAAATAAAGTTTAAGCATTCCTATTGGAATCCAGAGGAAGCTTATGCAGTGACTGTCTTCTTCCACAACCAGCCACTGCACAATATTTTGTAAACGACGTTTATTGCTCGGTAGCTCGATCCGGTTTGTCATCACAAGGTAGGCCTATGTTATTTAGCTATGCATGTAATGCGCGAATGGGTGAGCGGGGCTAAACCGGCCGTGTTGAAGTAGGCGTTGATCTTCTTGCTTGCTTTTATTGGACTAACATGGTTGATCTTAGCTTGCTTTTATTGGACTAACATGGTGTCAATAAAAGCTTTTATTGGACTAACAAGGACGTTTTCAGTTCTGAAACTTACAGGATATTCTTATAATATGATGACCTCTTAGATGTCAAAAGCTCAAGGAAAATTTGATTTCTCAGTTCATCACCCCTTTAATATTTAATTAGCCACTGTGTCACTGTAATGTTTCAAAATAATATCAAATCTACGATTAATAATCAAGTCTACGAATTTGTTCATTTATCTATCAGCCATCTATAACTTTTCAACTTTACAGCACAAAAATTCTCTGTATTGTTTCCATCAATACGTAAACTGATCCAGAAAGTAATTCAAATCTACTGTACGTCACAAATGACCAAAATGAATGACTAACAGATAAAGCTTTATGGTCAGATTAACTCAGAATTATCAACCTCTCTCCAATTTGTAATTCGCCTTGACTCATGCAAATAATACACACTATTCGGACAGAGCATCAAGACATAAAGTGCAGTCACCATCAAACACATCTAAATATGAACCGCTCATATTTCTTATTAATATCCTTTCTCTAAAAAGATTTTACCGTTTAAATGATATTTTAAAGCCCTTTTCCTATAGCTTTTATCTAATTAGTTTCTATGGCCTCTTAACTAGTTTCAAAACATGTTTGTTCATTACTCATTTGATTTTAGAAAAGTCAGCTGTGTTGGTTTTGATTCATTATCATTAGATTTTCAGCTTCTTTGTCTGAATGAAAACAGAAAAACACAAAGTACCATCCCTTTGTCCTTCAAACAGTCTCTCTCTCTCTCGAACAAACAAATAATCTTTTCAATCAGCCTCCTAAGACTGTAATTTAGACAGGGTAAATTCCTTACACTAACCTTTGACCATTGTCATTCTGACTTTTGAGTTGTCCTCATCATTAAGCCACCACCATGTCTCTGTCCATTGTCCGACAGCCTGACATCTCTGCATTTTAAGAGAAAAGTCCTTGCCCTTAAGGCAACTAACATCATAAATACTTTTGTTACTGTCTGTTAATGAAGTTGAAACACCCCATTGCCTGAAGAGATTCTCTGAGTTACACACCCAATCCCATTCTACAAATTGACTAGTATTTTGTTCAGGATGCGTTCAATTCCAAATGGTGAAGAAACAAAATAACTTCACTTCCTTCATCTCTTATGATAATTAAGCCATTTTGGGGATGAGCTCATTCTAAAGTATATTTGGGA